>JACEGR010012922.1:0-10385 GCA_014170235.1 Listronotus bonariensis
ACTAACTCTGTAGTTTCTGAATCAATATTTAGACTTTTAATATCTCTTAAAATATACAGGGTAGGACAAAAAGTATGTTTTTTTTTTTTTTAATGGAAAACCCTGTATATTATATCTCTAATAAAAAAACCTTTTAAAGAGCTTTAAAAAAATACTACATTTAATGGTAATTGTTTACAAATCGGACGCATCACCGATTTTAATGACATTTGGTATACGGGGTTTTTTGGGGTTGTGATTATGAATCTAAAAGATTTTTTTTTTGGTTGTTTTGTTTTTGAGATATCCATCATCAAATATGAAAAGCAAGTTTATCTTATTTTCATTATATCATCTCTTGCAAACAATTCTTGATTTAAGGCTAAATTAGTATTAAATATTTGGTATCCACCTTTAAAAACCCATTTTCTATTTATTTTACCCATTTTTTTCATAAATTTGCAAAGCTTTACTCTCAATCACAGTAGCCATAGCGCGCTTCTAAAATTGAAGCTTTGCAATTTTATGTAAAAACGAGTAAAATAATGGAAAAATGGGTTTTTAAAAGGTGGATATCAAATATTAAGTGCCAATTTAGCAGAAAATTCAAGGAAGTGGGAACAAGATTAATGATGAATATTTCAAGAACGAAACGTGTCCAAAAAACTAGAGTCGTGATCAGCGCCCCAAAAACCCCACCCACATACCAAATCCGCGATACGTCCGGTTTGTAAACAATTACCAAGAAAATTACCTTTTGATATCTTGTTAAAAACACTTTTTATTGATGGTGCCTGGGCAAGTAATGTAATGATCTTCATGATAAGAACCCTTTTAAAACCTTTTAGGGAAATTCTAAGGGAGGATAACTTTGAGGTTATGATAAGTGACAATTCTCCAATGACATGACATAATGGACCGGCCCCGATGTATTGCTGCTGTGATCGCTTATTGACGGCTACGAAAGAGAGAGAGGTCCGAGAGAGATGGAGCTAATTACGGAAGAAAGCCCTGCAAAAAATGGAATTTAAATGGGATAATGGGGATTAAAGTATATAAAGTATATATAGTATAGTATATTAAAGTATAATCACTTTTAAAATCAACTGCTTTCCAACGGTAAACGAATTTTAAAAGCACGTTTTTCCGTAATTAGCTCCATCTCTCTCGGACCTCTCTCTCTTTCGTAGCCGTCAATAAGCGATCGCAAGGGCCGGTCCATTATGTTACGTCATTGCAATTCTCTTACGTAATGACGCACTTTAACCACGCGCTTAACAGATCCAAGAGCCGTATGTTAAGCAGCCCTGTTTTAAAGCAAAACTTGACACATTTTTTAGATGGATACTATTACTTACCACTTGCTCTATTACTTTTTAAAACATAATAGGAAAGCAGAATAGAGTTATAAAATTGATATTCATCTATTGAGGATAAATAAAAACAAAAATAAAAAAGTCTATTTGTTTTAATACAGTTCGATAAATTATACAGGGTGCGCCGTAATTAATTGGACATAAGTTAATGTGGGATACCTGACATGAAAATAAAGTCTTTGAGCTTAATATTGCTTAGCAAAATGTTATTGGTTTTCGTTTTACAGGGTGTTAAAACTAATTTTTTGCCAAACATTTAGTGAAATATCTCGGAATCCACTGGACAGATTAAAGTGAAATTTTGTGTACTCTTACTATTTGGGATGACGAACACGAATATTAAATCTATTTTGCCATTACCACTAGATGGCGCCACATACAATAACATTAATTGATTAAAATGTTCAAAACTTTTTGACCTCCCTGTATGCACATTTGCAAGTGGAAATAATAAAACAGCATTTAATTTTGGTCAAAAAAGGTATACTTCTTTGATCTCCAAAAAGTAAACCGTTATCGAAATAAACGAGTTTTTTATTCTTCAACCCAGCAGTTGTAATCAGGGTCCAGAGACCTTCAAAATATAGTATCACTCGACCTCTCTTCCATTAAGTATTTCGGGGCTTCACTTCCTAAACTGCCACCCCTACTAAAGGGTGGCAGTTTAGGGTGAAAGTGGCAAAAATGTTTCCCCAAAATCAAAAATTAACGGGTCCGATCGTTTTTCTGTAAATGAGTGTCCAAAATTAGCTGTTTCATTTGGCCACCCTGTATTAGGATTATTTAACGGCCCATTAATATACAGAGTGATTTTTAAGTTGGTACTTTCTTTTTACCACTGTATAGACTGAAAAAAAATTAGAACATTTTTCAAGTAAAATTATTTTCGAAAATGCTTTGTTTAATAGATACAAAGTGTTAAGAAAAAATGTCTTTTTTAGCATAACTTTCCTACCAGATATTACCACAAAATTTGGTACACTTCTTTTGACCATTACACGACATTTTTTGCTGCAGAAGTTTAACAAAAAATTCTCCAGTGGCGTTCAAACAAGATACCATATTCAAATTAAGTAAATTGCTTTTTTAATAAAAAAATTACATACTATTTTTTTTTTTTAATTAAATTTAAATTGTAGTAATGTAAGTATTTTACCTTATTTTAATATAAATTAGACGAAATTTTAAAACGGACATCATTTTATTTCCTTACATTTTGAAAATGTTAAAAGTACTTACTTAAAAATCACCCTGTATAGTATCTTTAGAAAATAAGCGTCCCAAATTTTATGATGATAAAATAGGAGAATTTAAGTTTAAAAAAATATAATTATCTTAAATTCATTTCTTTAGTCCACAGAGAGCCTCAAAATAAAAAAATATATATTAGTTTTTATAAAAGTTGTAAAAACATGCTAATTTATTGTAATATTATTTGACTACAATAAAATTGTGTTTTTAGTGGTATAGTGATCGTAAAATGGTCATCTTTAAAAGGGATAAACTTTTGAAATATGACAGCATCTGTAAACATTTCTATTATTTTCTATATTATTAACACTAGCTTTTTCCCACGGCTTCGCACGCCTTAAATTCGTAGTTAAACAATTCCCCTCCCCGCAAAAAATGTGTTTATTTACGACTTCACATTAGAAATCTTGAAATTATCAGTGATTTTTTAACATATTATATCTTTAGCAGAAAAAAGTGTGGTCATTTCCATTCAACACTATATTCACGATAACAATCAGTACCAGAATAACCTATAAGCAAACTAGGCAATTGCTTAGGGCATCACGTTATGGGGAAAACCACGAAGGGGCACCATAAAGATCAGCAAAAAGTATTTGCTAGGACATGAACGGTTAGGCTGCTTCAAATTCCGCAAAATGTATTTTGTGTGTTTATGTATGTAATGCCCTTTTTTTTATGTATGTAATGCCATTTTTTGGTCCCCAATATTTTGACAGTTTACAATCCCATTTTGCCCCTTCATTACCTTGATCAAGGAGAGTTTCGGAATTATAAAAAACTAATATTTTTGTGATTATTATTGTGGCCAAAACAAAAACACCACTACATGATCCGGTTTTTAATGAATTTGATTTAACAAAGACGATTTAAGCAGAGAGAAGTATATTTTCCAATGAGAGGACATTCCTTTATGCCGTGTGACCGCGAATTCGATTCAATAAAAGCAGTTTAATAAACATAAGAGATTTTACACTCTGCACGACTACACAGAAATAAACCAACCACAAAAATTCTATACCCATACACAAGAAAAAAATGCCTAATAAAATGAAATTTATACATGAGGCCTATTTGAGATTTTGGGAAGAAACTTTGACATGGCCAACGCCGTCAGAGAATGTGACATTGAATGAACCATTTTATAAGTTGTACAAAACTCCTTTCTCAAAAAAAAAATTATCTTATATATAAAATTCTCGTGTCACAATGTTCGTTCCCGTACTCCTCCGAAACGGCTTGAGTAGGTCTGAGAATCGGCCAACATCTATTTTTCATACCCCTTAGTGATAAGGGTTGTCCACCCTTAACATCTTAAAAATTATTTATAGTCCAGATCGCTCGTATCATGCGGGTGTATCAATTAATCAAAGACAAACTTTTGTAGTTACAATATATTTTAACTTGTTTATTAACATCTTTTAAATGTATCGCGTAAGATAAATAAAACAGATATATGCAGGTTTTAACAACAAAAAAGGGATACAATTATTAATATAAGTGGCTCCATAACAATCAAAATATAAGGATTTTGATTAATGGATGACATTTAATGTCAGTTTGATAGTTTAAACTTTAAATTATAAATATACAAAGTTTTTCTGTAAATTTCCTTATCTGCAAGCGAAAAACTAGTTTGAAGTCCTAATATTTATTTCAAGAACAAAAAAGAAAAAAATAGAATGTTCCGGAAATATAGAAAAGAAGTAAACAGAGCTCTTTAAGTTGGTTTAAGAATGGTGCCAAAGGTTATACATTACAAAAATGCGATCTTGTTTGAAAACAAAAAGAAAAAAATACGCAAGCAAGCGAAAGACTAGTGATTAAAGGGAATCTGTGAAAATGAAAATAAGGGACAACACTTTTAAATTTCATAGACTAAAATATAACACCGCGGTTTTAAAGGTTTAAATAAACGATGTATGTTAGAAATTTGGTAAAGATATTTACCACATTTAGGGATGGCTCAAAAGGTGATGTACAGTTTATTGATCCTATTAGAAGATATTACTATGGCATTTGATTTATTACGTAGGAAATTTTGTATGTTTTATCATTTACCATTTTTTGTAAAAGCTTTTTCGTAGCTTTATTTACATGCCCATTGTCTTTTAGGTTTATAAATCAATACCCCTTTCTTCATTTTTATACATCCACTAAAATCCCCGATTTTTGTCTTTTTTCGTTTACAATTTCATTTATAAGATTGATATTTTTTTATATAATAATTTAAAAAAAATAGCTATTTCTTCTGACACATCGCAAGATCCTGCGAAAGAGATATCTGCATCGCTCTGCATTTGTTTTCCAAATCAGGTTTAGTGATGGGTTTAGGAACCTGAAAACTGTAGTGAAGGGTATACTATCGTCGGCAACACTATGAATGGAATTAGTTGTGGACGAGAGAAGGTCGTTGATGTGAAGAAGAAACAATGTTGGTGCCAGAACTGAGCCCTGATGCACTCCAGCATTTACTTGGTGAAAGCTTGAAGAATGGCCGTCCACAATAACTGACATACGTCGATCAGATAGATAACTAGAGAGCCAAGTACAGAGTTTAGTTGAAAGACCATAGGAGGGAAGTTTATTAAGAAGTGCGGCATGCCAGACCTGGTCAAAAGCTTTGGATATATCAAAAACACCTGGAAACTCAAGAGACTTATTCCAGCAGTGTGATAAAAAGGAAAGAAGATCAGCTGTTGTTCTTTTGTGGCGAAGTCCATACTGCCTGTCATGCAAAAAATATTCTCAAAAATAAGCAGTATAGCGCATAAACAACGTCTTAAAAAAATTAAAAAATAGGTATATTATTATAAACTTTATGTTTCTGCATTTTAGTTGTATAGTTTTAACACTAAAATAATTTTTAAAAAGCGGATTAATAATTTTTCTTTATATAGAATTAAAAAAATAAAATATTCCTGATTTTTTAAAAACAATAAATTTGTTTTCGATTTTTTTTAAATAAAAAGCAAAATTTGCCCAACCCTGCTTTGTCTTCACCCAATCATCGAGTTAAGGTTTAACGCAATCACAATTTATACGCTCATATCTATACACGGCTTAATGTGTCAAAGTCAAAATCTCAAATGCTGAAGTAAACAATATTTTGGTAGCCACTGTTTTTTTAATTTGATTCATATGCATAATGACCTTTGGACCCGCACGTTAAGAGCGATTCGGACTATATATGGCAATATAAAAAAATTGTTTTTTTTTAAATTCCCTTTACTGCAGAAAGGGGACATGTCCATCAATCAAAAATAACAGGTACGCCAAGCTAAAAAACTATATTGATTTTTTTATTTGTCGTAATATGTAAAATGTCATTAACAATTACTTAATATAAAAATTGAAAGCCTAATAAATTTTTAAAATAAGTTACAGTTTTTTGTATCTCCCGAATATTTTTGAAAGCGTGATATGTCCCCTTTCTGTAGTTAGTGATTCAATTATAATTTAGTGTTTTAATACTATTAGAAAGGAGTTTTCAATAGATATTGGCGAGAAGTATTGTACCATCACCTTCTTGCTTACTGTACTGTACTCATAGTACAGCTCTAAAGTTAAGAAGTTAATGTGTGCTAAAATAAAACATTGGATTTTTACGAATGCGAAGGGCGAAAAAAGGTTGATCTTTACTAACCGTCTTTTGATTCTTTCTACTGACTAAACTAAACAATTCTATAGACCGATAAAAACTATTATAATCTGCGACAAAAACATAATAGAAACCGCGGTTTTTACTGTGCTTTTGTCACCGATTCTATTGGTTTCTATCGGTTCTATGGGACCGTATTGTTTTTTTTTCTACAGGGCTATAACTCTTGAGATTATCAGAAAATTTTACTTACATATTTCAAGACCCACTGTGTATTATTCTAATTTTTAGTTGTGGATTTGTTGAGATCGCTCAATATGCTGATTTAGAAGTTGATACTCCACTTGATTTAGATGTTGCAAATATGTTATCAGAGTTAGAATTATGACAACAGACTTAAGTTCAGGTAAGAAAATAGGTTTTAGTATAGGTACTTCAGAATAATAAAGTGGTCAACAGTCAATAATTACATTTAAATGTTAAAAAGTATGTTATAATTAGGGAAACTCATAACTTAAAAGGTGAAAAGTGTCAAATGCAGACCTTGCTCATTTTATTATCGTTACCCTAAATTGAAAACCTTTCATCTCCAAAAACAAAAATTTTTACAGGAGATAAGAAAAACTTTTCCTTTAGTCGATTGTTTAAAATGGTAAAATATTTATTAAATTGTTACTTTACATTTTTTAATATTATGACTGAAGGTATGAGGTTTTCGGGTAACATTTGTTCACTGTCAAGCTAGTGGATGGAGCAAAAACCTTTAATTAAAAACCGAATTTATTTTTTCTTTCATATTTTTAAACTTAAACTATTTAAAAGTACTCCTACAAGGGGATTTTTCAAAATTCAAAATAATTTTTGGCGTTATAAGTATATTGCTGAGGAGACATCCAAACTGGCTCGGCCAGAACTAATCAAACAAGTCCCCGATTGACTGCTCTGAGATGCGAGCATCCAGCCCATCAAAGCTGTTTGATTGGAAGAGATAAACGCATGTATGAAGCAGAAATGGCAAATTAAATAAAGTTGTAAGTCTGAAGTATCATAATTTAGACTGCGAAAAACTTGACGCTGAACTTTAGAAGCGTTTATTTAGAAACTGTCTTTTACTACGTTTATATCGAATAGTTGAAGCTAGCTTGAGTTAAAGCGGCTTTTAAAAGTGGCTTGAAAAAAGCGATATAAACGCGCTTGAAAGTGACTTGAATCGTCTAAGTCAAGCCTGAAAATAAGTAGGGTTGACTTCACTGAAACACGATATAAACGATTTAAGCGGGCTTAATAACTGCCTAACTTCAGATGAATGCTTCCTCGAACGTCATCAGTGTCAATTTCATATTATGATGATCATAACATTTTTATAAAAACTATGAATTGAGAAACAGGTGGAAAAACTTTAAAAACCGCTCACACAACAACAGCACACCAAAAAGGACGGATTAAAAAGTGAGGTTTGTTTTTCATTTATTTCTAAGGTGAAGTTGGATGCAAAACTGCCGCATGCGTATGACGATGCAATGGCCTGCAATGTGCTTGACCTCGATTTTCAATCGAGTTTCAAGCCACCGAAATAAACACGTAGACTTGGAAATCGCCTTAAAGCCGCTTTGTTTTCAAGCCAGCTTCAACTATTCGATATAAACGTAGTATTTGTTAAGACGGAGGCCCACGATTTTTCCATTTCTACTTGACCAATTTACTTGAAATTATTTGAGAGTCTTCTTTATAAACTTGTCTATGTCCGGAACGAGCCGCATAACCAAATTTCATTTTTTTACTATTTTTACTATTAAAAAAAAAACGAAACAGTCAAAAACGTGGTATTCAATTTTTTTTTTTTTCAGACAGCCGCCATTTTGGAAAAAAATATTCAACTTTTTCGTAGTTCCGGGCATAGCAATATTTCTCTAGTTTAATAATCTGCTTTTTGTCAGATTGCTAGGAGAGTTGGAATCGTGGGCATGGTGACGTGCAAATTTTTTGAGATTTCCCCACTTGATCAGCTGCTAATTTTTTAAAATTTTATCTTTTTAAACGGTTTTATTTAACTTGACCTGGTTATATTTGTTATTTGTTTGGGTCAAATTTGGTAATTGAAATTTGACCCCCTCCCTGACGACCGATCGATTTTAAATTTGTTACACAGTCTTAATCATGATGACAATAAAATATAATGTGTTTTTTATGATTGTAAATCCAAGATGGCCGCCGATACAAATTGACGGATAACATCGGATTTTTTTATAATTACGCCAATATGGGTATCAAATAAAAGGACTTGTTTCGTAGAATTAAGCTCACTATGAAAAAATTAAAATCCAAAATAGCCGCCACAAAAAAATGGCTGATTACATACTTTTTTTACAACTACGTCAATATGGGTATCAAATAAAAGGGCTTGACTGGTAGAATAGAGCTCAATATAAAAAATAAAATCCAAGATGGCCGCCGCCACAAAATGGCGAATTACATATTTTCCACTTCTACCTCAATATAAAATCGTTTGTTAGTTCTGTTTAGTTATAGTGAAGGAGTAATAACTAACAACAAAACTAAAAACTTAAAAATAAATTATGTAAAAGAAAATATGTTAAACGGTTTTATTGTACTAAAAGCTAAAAATAATTTGGTAAGTCCTAGCTACCAGATCGCACCAATCTTCTCATTAATCGGAGGTATTGATCAGAAAAATAATAAACTCGGGCACATGAAATTTCTATTATGATATTTATTCTGGATACTCTTTGCCCAACGATTTTATTATTTGTCTGATTAGTACCACAGATTAATGGGAAGATGGGTGCGATCTGGTAGCTAGGACCTACCGAATTCTTGTTAAGCTATTAGTACAATCAAACCGTTAAACATTTTTTTACATAATTTATTATATTTTTTAATCTTTTTCTATATTTTTATAATTTTATTAAATAACTCGTAAAAAATGGAAAGTAAAAATATTGATTGCCTTTTTGACGGCACTTCAAAAATCACCTAAAATTCATGTCTCTTTACCAGAATCTCCCTTTTATTAATTCCGGAGTTACGAGGTTTGCGAATTAGGGTAACGAAATGTCATAATATACAGAATGGTCAGATTCTAGAAGGAAAGACGGACTTTAGGTTCTCACTGTATAAAACATGTTTATTACCCCAAGGGTTGATTAAATTAATAATAATAAGACTAACATAGCAGTACCTCAAGTGTATGTGTTTTACAAAAAAACTAGTTTTATTTTGTATAGAGGCAAATCGTAATATTGCCTTATTTGAATATGTTTTCTAAAAGCAACGAATTTAAAGTTATTTTAGAACACCCACCTAGGCATACTAAGAATTTTAAAATAAATGTTTATATACAAGGTGTCCGGAAAGGTATAAATGATAAGGGTGATAGAGTGAGCCAAAATAATGTTAGTACTTCATATAAAAAAGTTATATCGCGCTCCGTTAGGAAGATACCTTCAAAGTTAAAATAAAAAAACCTTTTTTTTTATAACTTTGGAACTGTTGCTACAGTACCAAAAGTATTTGGCAACTAAATATCCTTCTAAATATCCTTCTAAATATCCTTATAATAATCCTTCTTTCCATAGGTAAACGACTGTTTAGTAAGTCGGAATTATACAGGGTGAGACGATTTTTTTCATTTAATGTATGCTTTTTAACACAAATTTGACATTTTGTTTGACGGATTGTTCCTTTCATCATTTTTGTACATAAAAGGTACCTATGCCTTATTTAAATCAATATCTGGGACTGTTTTTCATAAAATCGCATTTTAAATGCAGACATACCAGCATTTAGTATGTAATAAAAAAATCCTTTCTTTTGAGACTATTATTAAAATGTGATAAAATATGAAAAACAGTCTTTATCTCCATTATAAAGTTTAAGAGGATTACAAACACCATTTTTAATTATTTTTACCACATTTTAATAATTTTCTTAAAAAATTAGATTTTTTATTAAATACAAAATGCTGGTATGTCTGGATTTAAAATGCGATTTAAAAAAATGGTCGAAGATATCGATTTAAATAAGGTATACCTTTTTTACAAAAATGATTAAGGAATCACAAGGTCAAAACAAAATATCAAATTTGTTACCTAAAAAAGACTCACCCTGTATAATTCCGACTATTTAGTTGCCCAAATATTATCGGTAGTGTAGCAAAA
>JACEGR010012923.1:0-10380 GCA_014170235.1 Listronotus bonariensis
ATACGCTCCCCCGACAGAGATAAGTATATTGTTTTTAAACCATTGTCCGAGATGTATTCAAACACGGTTAAAAACGCGACTTACATGACGCCACTGTTTAGCATTAAAATGTAATGCTTTTAAAATGTTATGAACCGTATTAAAAACAAAAAATGGCTTTACTTCCTGTAAAGGGATTTTCGCGTCGCTCTGAATTTGGTTTCCAAGTCAGGCTTAGGCTTCGGCCACGATACTAAGCGAAAGCGTCCAGCGTAAATCAAAGAATGTGAGAGCGCTGTCTGTCTTTTATCTTTATGCGAGAATAAAAGAACTTTTTTTAACCAACCGGCTACAATATTCCTAAGCCCTGCTGCTGGCCGCTCGAAATTAACAAATATTATCCGTGGAGCGTTTTTAATGTATATAAACTGGTTTGAAGACGCTTTTTACCACAAAATATTTTAGTCACTACCGGTAACATAAATAGATTTGATACTTTCCGCTCGACGCCTCGGCAAAACTATGAATGGAACAAGTTGTGGACGAGAGAAGGTCGTTGATGTGAAGAAGAAACAATGTTGATGCCAGTACTGAGCCCTGAGGCACTCCAGCATTCACTTGGTGAAAGCTTAAAGAGTGGCCATCCACAATAACTGATATACGTCGTTCAGTAAGATAACTAGAGAGCCAAGTACGGAGTTTAGTTAAAAGGCCATAGGGGGAAGTTTATTAAGAAACGCGGCATGCCAGACCTGGTCACAAGCTTTGGATATCTCAAGAGCAGCGATATGGTACTCACCAAGAAACTCAAGAGATTTATTCCAGCCCTCTCCCCTCTTGGAAATAGGTTAAACAAGTGCAGTTTTTCAGCTCTACGGAAAAATACATGTGTCGTAAAGAGCCAAGTTAAGATTCTGGAGCACATTTTTCTAAAACGACTGCTGGTATATTATTCAGCTCAGACGATTTCTTGGTGTTGACAGAAGAAAGAAAACGCTTAATATGGTTTATCTTAGAGACTCTTTGTTTGACCTCCGGACAGTGCGGACGTGCGTAGAGGACTATAAAGTTCTTCCCGAAGTGGCGGCTAGAGTTGTCGTACGAACGTTTTTTACCTTCGGGGATCAAGGAAAGATTCACGCTAAATTTACGGCATCTTTCTTCTGGATCTAAGCGCTGTGAGCGAAGATTCCTATAAGCTGATGGTATTCTGTTTGGTGGTGAACACGAGGTATTTCTCAAATGGCGGGAAATAGATGGCCGTGCCATGGGAACTGTCAGTAGTGAAAGTAAAGGTTATACGTAACACCTGTAGCAGATCTTGGTTTGAGAGCCGACAATTTATGCATTGCATCGATTGTTGAGTTATTTGTTTTCTTTTGGAATTTCTGGGAGCTACGAGCTCGATTATCCAGATTTTCCGCTGACGAAGCCCTGGAAAGCATAGTCCGGAAGGAGGAGAGTGGTGGATTGGACCTGAAGGGACCAAAACCAAGAAAAAAATAGAAATAGAAAATAGAATGTTTTATCTTAAAAATAGTTTCGGGCATTTTATGAGAAACTGATATAAGTCAAATAGAAAAAAACTGAAGAGTCAAGAACGGAGTTTACCTGGAAGATCGTAGGAAGCAAGTTATTGTGTGTTTATTTTTTTCTTTGTATTTAAATTTGACTTTTTAAAAAGTCCTTGACATCATATAAACAAATTAAAAAATCGCAAAAAGCGAATAATTTTTCTAAAACCAAGTAAAATCGAAAAATATCCGATTTGCATAAAGTGGATGTTAAAATAAACTATAATTGATAGGTATCTTCCCAAAGTATATTATTCTTCAGTCGAATTCTCTCATAAACCTTCAAAAATATTTCCAGAAATCCGTAAACATATCAACGACTCAAAATTATTACAATGTACTTAATATTGTTTAAAATTTCATTATCTTTTGAAAAACCGCCGAAGTTTCCTAAATATTTACACAAAGCTCTCTCTGGGTCAGATCTTTCAGGGAAAAATGCTTTCCCGAATAGTTGTTAAATATTTGGGTTGTAGTAGTAAATTATATTTTAAGTCTGGCTAAGCAAATAGTCAATGTATGATTTGTTTGTATTTACTTTGAACTATATCGGGAGTTTCCTATAGAGAATGAAATGTTATAATATACAGGGTGATCATTTTTAGGTCGGCACTATTGCTAACTTCTTATTTATTGGAGATACAAAGTCGGTTAAATTAGTAAAGTTGTAGTTCTTTTTCCGCTGACTGACGTGCTGCCAACAAAAAAACAATTGAACTTTGGGTTTTCGATTTATTGCAAATAATATACTTTTTTAAATGGAACATCCTGTATAATATATCACTATTAGAGCATTAAAAAGCGTTTTTATGTGTTATATCCAACTTTTTAATAGTTTCGGAAATATGGCTAGCCTCAGGAATTTGAGAGTAAACTGGCATTTTTAAAATAGAACACCCAGTATATTGCATTACCATTAAATAGATAATGCTTAAAAGGCTTTAAAAAATACGACATTTAAGGTGTTTTTTCGTGTTAATACGGTTTAGAACATTTTAAAAACATTTGAATACCTATCTCTATGTAACTCTCATATCTATATTGTCATTTCAAATGCGGTTTGAACCAAGGTTTGTTTATATTTATAAGGTTGCGATATATCCTCAACTTTTAGGCGGTTCGAGGTCGGGGACGCAAGGAAGGGCACTCCACAGAGAAAAGTTGGCAAGACTGGGTAAAATCAAAGCTGAGGATCAATCCAGTGGCGTCTAGAATTTGCGCATTTCATTTTGCATTGTTTTGGAATTGATATTTGTTGAAAGATGTCCAAATGTTTTTTATTTAAAGTAAGTAAAGTATTTAAAGAATTTACAACTTATTAATAATTAAAAACTGTTGTGTAAACGGTTGTTCTAATAATACAATAAACTGTATATCTCCGGCACTGAACTACATGGCCGAAAAATGGGAGATGTGACTTCATAACACAATTTTTCTTTTACTTAATGAATAGTTTCGAAAATATTGTTATCACCATTAAATAGATATTTTAACTCTCTTGCGCAAAATTTTTTACTATTAAAAATTAATAAGGCCCTTTATTTAGAAGTATTTAATAGTAAGAATTTAAAGTCAAAGCCACTTGCGAATTTATTACAAATTTTCGTAACCACGAAACTGATCCTGGCGACTAAAATTAGGAGGTGGCCAAGTGCATTATTTATTAGTGCATAACTATAATGCGCAAAATTTTGTGTTTAATTAAATTTATTAGAAAGCTTTATTAAGAAATATTTAAAACAAGAAAATTAAGATTTAAGCCATTTGCCAATTCTTTTGCAACTTTTACCCCGAGAAAGCGCATAGGCATGCTCAAAAGCTCATAACTCTTTTACGCAAATTTTTTGACTATCAAAATTTATTAGAGGGCTTTATTTAGAAGTATTTAATAGTTAGAATTTAAAGTTGAAGCCATTCGCGGATTTATTACAAGTTTTCGTAACCACGAAAATGGTTTTGGCGACTAAAATTAGGAGGGAGGGTTTATAACTTTATTGCACAAAATTGTGTGACTATCAAAATTTGTCAAAGGACTTTATTTAAAAATATTTAAAAGTAAAAATTAAAGTTTAAGCCATTCGCCATATTTTTTGCAAATTTTTCTCTTAACAAAGCGCTTAGAGATGCTTAATAGCTTATAACGCTTTTGCGAAAAAAAATTACTATTTAAAATTATTGAGGCCTTTTATTTAGAAGTATTTATTAGTAAGAATTTAAAGTCAAAAATAAAATTTAGAAATTGTATTTGCAAGGTTGGCAAATGTAAAGTTTTCTCTGTAGGTTAGGGAATTTTAAAATTTTAAATGGAATACCCTATTTTTTATTATTGTAATTAATTGCTTGTATCAACTCTGATATGACCTAATATTGTCGTTTTTACTCCTGTCAATTTTGGAAATATGATATAATGCTTTTTCGAAATTAATATCTACAAAAATTACTAATTTTGGCCAATTATCTAAAAAACGGTTCAAACAATATTCGTCAAAGTTAGTACAGGGGTAAAACTGAACTTTCTTAATTCATGAATAGCATTTTTGCGACCTTTTAAGATTCTTAAAAAAGTCAAGAAAATTTAATTATGAAATATCGGAAATGCAGTTCCTGAATTTAAAAGGTTCAGTTACCATTGGCGTAGCCAGAATTTTGTTTAAGGGGGAAGGCAGGCAGGGGAAAACTAATATTATACCAAGTGTTTTTCAAAGATGGTTCCTCGATATATGTTTATTATCTTTTAAGAAAAATAAAATTTGGTACATACAGTGTGTCCAGGGATGGACTTAACTTTACCTGTAAAAAATATTCAGAAGTTATTATATATATATATATATATATATATATATATATATATATATATATATATATATATATATATATATTTATAATAAAAAAATCGATTCTGAAATTTTTTTAACTACTTATTTAAATACCGTAAAAAAGTAATAAACTTTCCTTTTTACGGTTGTCTTACACTCTATAACAAGCTTTTACGAAACCAATGGTTGTGAATAAATCGTTGACGAAACTTACTTTAGAAATATGCTAGTGGTAAATTCAAGAATGCCGTTAGGCAATTTCTTATTGACAAGGCATTTTACTCGGTTGCAGAGTATATGCGACATTAGACTTTGTTACTTTGCTTGCGCTTTGATTTGACAGTTTCAATATTCTTTTATATGTATATATTTATAAAAAAATTTAACTTAATTTATAGAAATTATTTATAGCTAAGGTTTCTGTTCATTTGTATTCTTTTTTTGTGTGTTTTTACAATTACATATTACATATTTATGTGTCTATGTATATTTGTGTACATCTATATATTTTTATAGCATTTATATTTATTTATATTGACGACCCTTTTGTACATATTGTGCATTTTAAGGTAATATATTCTATATTCTCTAATCTATTCTGTTAGTAGATGTCACGTTTATATCAATTTGTAATAAAATGTCTATACCTGGTTGCACAAAACATTTTAAAAAACGATTAAACTAATGGGGGCTTAGAATGTTTAACAAAACGCCATATTTAAAAAAAATGTTGTCTAAAAACTGCTTATTAAATTAATTAAAGGTATTCCTTTTTACTAGCTTAATTGTTTAATAAAAAGTTTTGTGTAACTGGGGTTTAAAATAAAATAATTGAAAGCAGAGTAACAAGAGTTTCTAAAGAAACCCCGACGCAATCTTTTAAAGCAATGCAGATGTTGCCATAGTAATAGGAGTATGTTATTTATTAAAATACTGAGAAAACACCTAATATTTCTTTATTTGAAATATAGCCTTTCAAATGTTAGTGCAACTAAAAATAAAAAAGTAGTGTCCTTCCTTTTAGGCACATGTCTAAGTATTTTGTAAAAACTTTGTATTAATATTAAATAGTTTTAAAAAATATTGTTTTTTTAAGATTTATTTAATATTTACCTGATAAAATAATAATTTTTTTGAAAGGTTTTTAGAATTCTCTCTATTTCTTGATGATAAGGGCTTGAAAAATATTGTCGGCACGGTAGCGTTAAATAGACATTTCACACAAATTATAATTCATCAGATTTGTTTTCAAAAGTTCCTTTTTTCCGGCAGACTTAAGCCAGACCTTTGCGCTAAAAAATATGTTTTTATTATAGAAAAACCATCCACATAATTATCCACATATTTTTTTGTAAATAGAAGTTACTACATCAAAAAATATTTTAATGCATTTTTATAATAAAAAGTATTATGGTTACGTGAACATTGATGTGCCAGATATTATCTATAACCTGCACATCAACATGTACGGACGAATTAAAAATAACTTTATTATATTACAAAATATCAAATTTATATTTACCTCAAGTGGTCCTTTGGGAATCTAAAAGTGATTTTCCGCTCCCGGTACAGTATAAATATACACATTTATATCCCACATTAAACGGTAAAAAAGCCAGCAAACACTATTTGCCGGCAATGTACATTTTTCATATTGGCATTGATGGTAAAACATTGGCAATTGGTGGCAATATTATGTCAACATCTTATACGCATTAAAAAGTCAACCCTAAATAAACACTTAAATGCCAATAAATTTTCCACGCAGGCGAATTGCCGGCAGCATACAAAAATGGCGGCATACCAATCCTGATTAAATAAAGCACGTGTTTTTGTTGCAGGCAAATAAATATTGGATTTTTGAAGGCAAACCTTCAACGCATATTCATACTTTTTAAACCATATTACATAACATTGGTATTTAACTAACATTAAAGCAATTTTTTTGATCTGTTTTATTTATAATGGCAGCTAAACAACATTATTTTATGTTTTTTACATAATTTAAAGGAAATGGCCTTTTCATAACATTTTATTGTTAAAAATCATGCAAATATAAATTAGGTCAAACAAAATGTTTATTATGTATTTTGGAGCGAATAAAAATAAAATGATGGTAAAATTAGCTACGTTAATTTCGACCGAAGGTGACCGCTTTGTGCATTTGTTTTCTACGTGGTTTTCTAGTTTTTTAGTTTCTTTTTTAAAGAAAAGAGTTTTTTAATAGACATAATTAAATGTATTCATTACCTAATAAGTGTGTGATGTGTGATTAATTGGTGATGGCTAGTCGAGAAGGCAATATATTCAAGTAGACTGTTAGGAGCTGTAAACATTTTGTTTAAAACTTTATTAAAAGTTTTAAAGACGTGTTAATAAAAAATATTATATATATTTAATAGTTTTTTGACATACCGATAGATGGCGTAATGGACTACTACTACGTTTCTGCAATATCTTCGCTTTTTATCGTCTAAACCGTACCCATTAGACAAAAATAATTCGAGAGCGGTCTGCGGTAGGTGATCTCACTTAGGTTTGAAAGAAATATCTTCAGCTATATAAAAATCTGCATCTCCAAGTTGGACAGTGTTCCGAGAGATGGTACTTTGCATTGCAAGGAAATTGCATGCAGTAAGGAGTTTTTTCCTATTTTAATTTTCAAATAAAATATCGCATCATTTAAGCTTTTAAAAAAAGTATATGCGACAATTTTCGTCAATAAGACGTCAGTTTGCTGCTTGGGAGTATCTGCATTTGCCCACTTTTGTCTTTTTGTTATCTTTTTGCCAATAACTTTTTAATGATGGATGCCATCATTTAAACGCATTTTTTGCCAATAATTTATTAATGACGGATGCCATCACTTTATCTGCTGCAACACGTGGCCTAATAACGGCCAATTGCCCACTTTCGCGTCTTTTGATACCTTTTTGCCAATGCCTTGCCATTAAAGAGTGTTGGCAATGCCAGTAAATTAAATGTACAACGCCGGCAAAAAATGTTATATGGGACTTTCTTAATAGTAAAAAATAAAAGTTCACAAACAACTCAACACAATTAACTAACTTATGCTCACGTTCTGTACCAACAAAAATATGGAACTAACTGACACCTAGATGAGCATTGGGTCACGTACTAAATCGTGGGGTGTATATCCACCACGCAGTGGGAGGGACTATAGTGCTGAGGGATTCCAACGAACACGCTTAGTTTCGCATCTGGGTATTCTGATAATTTGTGGAGGAACCAAAAAGGTTTATTTTTACTAGGCTACTTTAAATAAAATATAAAAAATACACGAAAGTTACATTTTCTTGTCAGAAATATTCGTTTAGGTGCCGCTTATGACGCGGACTTGGTAAATTTAATCGAGTTAGGGCTAAATTAGCCCTTTC
The DNA here is from genome assembly GCA_014170235.1 of Listronotus bonariensis. Taxonomy (NCBI): domain Eukaryota; kingdom Metazoa; phylum Arthropoda; class Insecta; order Coleoptera; family Curculionidae; genus Listronotus; species Listronotus bonariensis. Next base: position 7,768 of record JACEGR010012923.1, read on the forward strand.
ATACCATACCACTATCAAATTTTATTAATAAAGGTTAAGAAATATTCATAAAAATACGGATTTTTTTACCTACCTGTCTACTCCCATTACAGTAACTACCCTGTACTAATTTTGACGAATTTCGGTTGGATCGTTTTTAGGATAATTGACCATACCTAGTCGTTTCTGTATTCAAGCTGGATGCCATATCTTCGAAATTGATAGGAGTAAAAACGATAATATCAGGTCAATAAAGTTGATACAAGCAATTGATTATAATAATAAAAAATTGGATCCAATTGTAGAGTAATGCTATAATAATAATTGAAACATTAAAAAGCAATTTTTTCTATTTAGTATTAATATATAAAAATAGGGTTTTCAATTTAAAATTTTAAAATTCCTCAACCTAGAAAAAGCTACAAACTTGGCAACTTTGGAAATATAATTTTTAAATTTTTTTATAAAAAATCTAGATTTTGAATAGTGATCTCAACCTCTTTCTATGTAAACTTACAGGTTCACTTATTACCCCAACTCCTGGCTCCAAGAACAAATTACGGATTATACGGATAATCCTCTCTTGGTTATTAACTTGCTCTGGAGTTTTTAGTTATTGCGTTCCGGATCCTTGCTTAAAATTAAAACATCAGCGACTTAGAGAACACTGTGATTTTAATTAAATATAATTAAATGGGTTACGGAAAGAATAAAGCATTTCTGGAAACTATTATCGTTTATATTAAATTAATTATTAATTTATTATAAATTAAATAAATTTTATTAAAATTTATTTAATACAGGGTGTCCGACTATATTTTGAGCAATTTTGATCGCAAATAACTTCATTTTTTAAAGTTTTTTAATATTTCTTCACCATTTGGTTTGAACTTATGTTAACACAAAAACGAAATGGTCGATTTTCTGATATAGCTCGATTTTGTCGAATCTGAATGAGCCCCAGTTTGATAAGTTCTATAAGGTAGGTGAAACGCATCACTGGACAGGATGCCGCTGAATGACATAAAAAGCAGGAGTTCTTCTTTTAAACTGTCAAAAAGGAAAATTTTTCTTTTGTATATATTTACAACAGTAAGAAATTCGGAAATATTTCCATTTATTTTCTTATAAGAAACTACGGCTTTTGGTGAAAACCACATTTTAACTACCTACTTTATTTGTTCTAAAGTTAGGTATTCGGGATTAAAACGGGTCAAAATATAGTCAGAGACCCTTTATTTTGCTTAAAAGATTTAAATAATGACACACATACAAATTCCAATGTCAGACAATGGTGTAAGTAGACAGGGTCGTATGCAGAAAGTAATTTTTGTGGAAGGGGGGCAACAGAGCCGTCCCCAGTAAACAAGCTATCTTTAAGAGGTCTTCTTTTCTGGGCTCCTGGGTGAGGGGGGCAAATGCCCCGTTGGCTCCCCTGCATAACGCTCTCTGGGTAGGTTTAATTTCCTTAAGATTATCATCTTATTCTAAAATACCCCGTATAGCTTAAACATGGTCATACAGGATGTAAATGTTTTAAATCTAGATATCTCAAAAACGGCTTTTTAACTCAACTTTCACCACGTGTACCTTTTTTACGTAAAATATGTTAAAGAATAAGAGATTTTATTTAAAGGTTGCCTATATAGTTGCTTAAATAAGTTATTTCTTTTTAATTTATGTAAACATATTTGAAGTCAGCCTCTGTTTTTACCGATAGATTGGAGATTGCAAAAGTTTAATAGGATTTTGAGAAAAAATAAATAGAGGCTGAATTTTTGATAAATAAAATAATGGTTTTAATATCGTGAAGTTATCTTAATTAATTTTTAAGATGATTGAAAAAAAAATTAGGGTGGATTTTTCCATATAACATTTTTGCCGGCAAGGCATTGGCAAAAGGTATCAAAAAGACATCAAAATTGGCAATTGGCCGTTATTGGGCCACGTGTTGCAAAAAATGTGATGGCGTCCATCATTAATAAGTTATGATGAAAAAAGTGCGTTTAGGATGATGGCATCCATCATTAATAAGTTATGCTGAAAAAATGCATTTAGGATGATGGCATCCATCATTAAAAAGGTTTTGGCAAAAATATGCCTTTTAGATGATGGCATTACGTTATTTTTCCTAATAACAATAAAATGCATTTTTACCGTGCAGGGAACTAAAATGTGCATAAATAATGCACATGCATAATGTGTGTTTATGTACAGGGTGTCCCATATAAAATTAAATACTATAATTTTGGAAAAACCATAAGAGATACAATAAAAATACTAAAAAAAAACATTTCACTGAACAACTTCTGCATTTAACTTTTTCTTGTATCTCTTATGGTTTTTCCAAAATTATAGTATTTAATTTTATATGGGACACCCTGTACATAAACACACATTATGCATGTGCATTATTTATGCACATTTTAGTTCCCTGGACGGTAAAAATGCATTTTATTGTCATTAGGAAAAAATGATGTAATGCCATCATCTAAAAGGCACCTTTAATGATGGATGCCATCATCCTAAACGCTGATGGATGCCATCACATTTTCTGCAACATGTGGCCTAATAACGGCCAATTGCCCATTTTGATGTCTTTTTGATACCTTTTACCAATGCCTTGCCGGCAAA
>JACEGR010012924.1:0-10374 GCA_014170235.1 Listronotus bonariensis
TTAAATTTATACAGGTGTAAATTGGCATATTCTAAATCGAAAATAAGCCCTAATGTCCTATATTAACATATGTCCAGAAACGCTTCGTTTTAAAAATACAGGGTACTAAAATGCTAAGAAAAAAAATATTTTTATTATAATTTTTAAACCTCTCTGGATATTGTTTTGATATTTGGTACATTACTTAATAACAGAAAAAGACATTTTTTACGTAAATTACTTTTAATTTGGAACACATATGATTTCTGATTTTTTTTCCAAATGATGCATAGTTTTCAAAAGAATAAAATAAATAAAAACCACTTTGACGCATGACAAATTTGTTAATAAAAACTTCACAAAATAATTTAAAATTTTACGTTTTAAATGTTTTTTGGCATTATTTTTACAAATTCGTCATGCATCAAAGTGGTTTTTATTTTTTGTTTGAAAACTATGCATTGTTTGGAAAAAGGCAAAGAGATCAAATTTGTCTTATATTCAATTGGGATCTTAAAAATAATTTTTATTTAACGAAAAAGCAGTAGCGCACCATCTTTATCTTGAAAAATAATCGAAACAAATATGAGACGGACGTCACTGATAATTTTTTTTTATAATTTTAACACCCTGTATCTCTAAAAACAGCGTTTCCAGACATATGTTTATATATGAAACTAAGGCTTATTTTCTACGTAGAATATGTCTTTGAAATTTGCTGCATAAATTTCTGAAACACCCTGTATATGTATTGTTTTTGTTTTTGTGCCAATCTGAATATCTGTTTTTATAAATTTAATAATGGTAAATATGTAATATCTTAATCTAAAAGCAAATTAGGAGACAGTCTTTATCTTGTTCAGCACAGGTTTTTAATTCCAGTATACTACTTATGTCATTAGATGAGAATCTAGCATATATGTATATCATTTAACCGCTGACCACGCAGTATAGTTAAAAATAAATAATAGTTTAAAAAACTAAAAACACGCTTTTATATGCAACTGAACTAAAAATTAGAAAATAATTTTTCATTACAAAGAGTTTGTCACTTCAGAATAAAAGCGTAAGTGCATTTTACTATTTTTTCATAACTTTTCCCTCATAGATATTTGCAAATAGAATAATTATAACATTTAATATATTAAGCACCCCACGCTTTTATTCTGAAGTGACAAACTCTTTGTAATGAAAATTATTTTCTAATTTTTAGTTCGGTTGCATATAAAAGCGTGTTTTTTTAGTTTTTTTAAACTATTATTTATTTTTCATTTTTTAGTTCGATATATCAATTAGTTTTTTAAAAATAAATGCTCCAGTTTATTCACTAAAAAATTCCTTTGCCATTTTGTCAAGAGTAGTATTAGGACACAGAGGATCTGTAAAGGAATTTATTTATCCTGGCGGTCCTAATTAGGATAACGGGATACTGTTTTTAAATTATTGCATTGTCATCGGTCCTTGATACGTGTGCAAAGTTTCAAAGAAATTGAATCGCTGGGAGTTGGTAAAAATTAGGCTCAAAGATTCCGTTACATAGATAGATAGATAGATAGATACAACCCAAGCTAATAAAAGCGTGTTAAAAACATAAGTAAAATTAAAAAAAATCATTGGCTACATTATCGTAATTAAATATCTTATACTAAATAAATAATAGTTTAAAAAACTAAAAAACACGCTTTTATATGCAACCGAACTAAAAATTAGAAAATAATTTTTCATTAAAAAAATATTGTCACTTCATAGTAAAAGCGTGGGGTGCTTAATATATTAAATGTTATAATTATTATATTTGCCAATATCTATGAGGGAAAAGTTATTAAAAATTGTAAAATGCACCCCACGCTTTTTACTATGAAGTGACAATATTTTTTTTAATGAAAAATTATTTTCTAATTTTTAGTTCGGTTGCATATAGAAGCGTGTTTTTTAGTTTTTAAACTATTATTTATTTTTCATTTTTTAGTTCGATATGCATTTATGTATGTATCTATGTAAAAATGCTCCAGTTTATTCACTAAAAAAATTCCTTCGCCATTTTTGTCAAGAGTAGCTAAACCTGAGAAAAGTTTGGGATGTTGCCAAAAGATGGCAACACAGGTGTTGTTTTTATAATATAATGGAATTTTTTTTTCCTGGCGATCCAAACCAGGATAACGGGATACTGTTTGCAGATTATTGCATTGTCATGGGTCCTTAATACGTGTGCAAAGTTTCAAAGAAATCGAATAGCTGGAAGTTGGTAAAAATTAGGCTCAAAGATTCCGTTACATAGATAGTGACAACCCAAGTTAATAAAAGCGTGTTAAAAGGTTACGACATAACCACGACTACAGACGGTTTAGCACCGGCGGTAAATAAGGGTAAGTAACAGGAAAAAATGGCAATATTGAAGGGTGTTAACTATTATTTTTACAATAGGCAATTTTCTGATTGTTGGAAACAGAGTTCGGCGTAATGGTAGGTTTACATCTAACAATTATTGCATGATAGTTTATGTCAGACAGAAATTCTGGCTAATTTAAACGGTCAGAAATTTATTCTATTCTATTCTATTTTTGGTTTTTGGCTTTCACACGTAATGTATTCATCCATCGTCAAGCGGTTGTGGTCCAAAAAATTTATGTCCGATAGAAATTTTCTTTCAATAAATATCAGATGTAAACCTACCATAAGGGTGTCGTAAGACAGTTGGAAGTATCTAAGGGCTGGTGTCACAATACAAATAAGTTTGAGAAACTCTGATATAGGCAACACGTTTTTATGAAAACAAAAAATATTGTTTTTTTTTAATTAAACAAAATAGATTATTAAGCTAAAATAATTAGGTTTATAGCTAAAATAATTAAAACAAAAAATCGGTTAAAAACCCGACGTTTACACATGTACGGGTGGCCCCAAAGTCCTCCGGGTCTATTCTCCAATCTCACTTCACAATGTTGCATGCATAATTAAAAGGATGTTGAGCTTCTCATCTATCCCAAAATACCTACTAGAAAAAGTACCTTATGAGTTATCGTTAAGAACTGATTTTCAAAGTACAATTTATCGCAATATTTGTGTGCTCTCACAACTTCTTTAGGTAAAGTTAACAAATTTATTTATAATTTCTGTGTTCATCCAATTCAGTAACTCGATAATTTTTTAGTAAATTACCAAATATACTTGCAAACTTAACAATTTCAGTTTTTAATACATTATTTAACACCCAGAGACCTCTTATAGAATAAATTTAAATTTTGAAAAACTCAAAGTCCTAAATAACTGAGATCAAGACTTACAAGTAGCATGGGATCTAAATGTGTTAATTATTATTCGTAAGATTTAGTATTTACCATTTTCCCATGTTTAGCTGCTCTTAATAGTCTAGGTACTTTGGACAGCGTCAAAAAACGATACGGTCTTGCGGTTAATGTGGATGGTCTATCCACGATTGTTTAGGCTTGGAATTTTTTATATACTATATCACAAAACCTATAAATTTAATTAAATAAACTGCTCAACAATATTTTGAGTTAGATTCTTCTTAAAGAATCGTTAAATGTACAATAATTTAATAAAAACACGAGACCGCAAGGCGGTCGAGGGATATTTTAAAATTATTGTCCATAAAACTATTTGCCAAGGTAATCTTACAAAAAATATGTGGATAGTTTAATCGATTTAAATTTGTAGGTCGAGTGGTATACGGCTAGATTATTTTCTGAAAAACTTACATTATAGCCAACAACTCCCCGTGGCCTAGTGGACAGAGCTTTGATCTTCAAAGCCAGAGATCGGCAGTTCGATTCCCAGCGGGGGAGACATATTTAGGTAGTAGTTATTTAAAAATAACGACCGTGGTGGCACTACCGCGTTGTCTAAAAGGTGCTGTGAAATGCAACTGCATGTTTCAGTGCTTGGACAACGTTGACGGAACAGGGGGAACGATGGGTTAAACATCTAATAACCCGACACCCACGGTACTCTGGTATTTAAGCATAGACCTTCGTGGGATGTCAAAAAGATAAAAAAACACAGAATTTTACTGATAATAAAGTTTGACATTTTCTTTCAATTTTGACAACTACTTTAGATTAGATTAGATTAGAATAGGGCCGGGATAACCCATGCACTGAAGCCGCTCGGCTTATTTTACGGCTGTCATTTTACGTCTGGGTGATGTCAGCCAGACGGGACCTACAGCTTAACGTGGGTTCCGAACCACGGTCCTATGAGCGACAACTTAAGACCTCGTCCCCACTCAGGGGGCACTACTGAACCTACCAACTGAGTGGGGTCCGCATGTCTACGGTTGCGCAGGACACGGCAAAGTGTGTTCCGGCGCCCTGGTCCTTTAGTGGCCTTCAGCGTCGATACATTTTGCACTTTGTCCGTCTGGTGTTGAGCTAACCACTAAATTTCCGACCAACTTATAAATAAGTATTTGGCCTCAGCAGGATTCAGAACCCACCTCACGTCCGTGTGCGCTCAACAAACTTAACGCCTTTACACGCTAAGCCATCACCGGACCACAACAACTACTTTGGATGACATAAAATTATTTGCGGTTAAAGAGTTCATGACATGTGGTTTAATGACCTATTTAAACAAATTTATTTGAAAAATGGTGGTTTCCGGTTGGTTTATTTTATAATAAAGAATATAATTTTTTTAACCAGCGAGAAAACAAATGTCCCCCTTTGCAAATCCGGTTAGTTGGGTATAAATTTCAATATATTAAACACAACAATACTATTAATTCACAAACTCTTTCAGTCCCAACAAGTGCGCTTCTACAGCGTGTGGTAATTGTTTACTTATCGGACACCATGGAGATTTTGATGATTTTTGGCATAAGCGGGTTTTTCGGGGCGCTGATTACGAATCTTCAGTCGGCAACGTTTCCTTTTCGAGATATTTATCATCAAACTTGAAAGGCAAATGTACCTTATTTTTACTAAATGTCCTCTTCTTTTGCAAACAATTCTTGATTTAAAGCGAAATTAGCACCTAATAATAGATTTCCACCTCTTAAAAACACATTTTTTATTTATTTTACTCCTTTTTTTTCATAAAATGGCGAAGCTTTACTTTTAACTACTTTGATTGAAGGTAAAGCATTACCATTTTCTTGAAAAAGAAAAGATTAAATAAATAGAATAATTAGTTTTTAAAAGGTAAAAATGAAATATTGAGTGGGCTGAGAAGGGGGATATGGTGAGTTAAGGTTACTTTCTTATTCAAGTTTGATGATAAATATCTTAAGAACAAAACGTTGCCGACTCAGATTCGTAATCAGCTAGAAATATGCTAAAAATTGTTAAAATCATGTCCGATAAGTTGTACAAGCAATGGGGAGCAACTTACTCTTGTCCATAATGGATAAGCCAAGGTTTTTTTATAGATAGATAGATAGAAATATGACGTAATAAACCTAAAATACTTACAAATATGGAGAACGAAAGTTTCGTCATTTTGCGAAAAATCATTTTGGCCTGTATCTCCGTAACCGTGCACTTGTAGCCCACAATTGTTTTATCTATTTTTTTTTATTTATAAAATTGATAAAACAAGCCTGACAACTAGTTTTGCGAAACTAACTTAAAATTTCCATTTTTGTTTCGTGAAAAGGTGCTCGGTAGGGATAAAATACCCTCTTAAACAAATAATGGCAATGTTGTTGTACCATTTTCTAAGTTTTTTTTCAATTTTAAATAATTATACCTAATATGTCGGTTTGTATTCTCAACTAGGAAAAGAGCAATTTTTTCGACATCCATATTGGAATTCGCACAAACACAAAACGTGACAGAGCACTGTAATTCCGCATGTATAGCTGTTTCGAATAAAAGATAATGCAAAGAGGGAAGACCCTATTTGTGGAGTCGCAAACGCAAAGCGTCTTTGAACCTTTATAAGAAATTAAAAGTCGTAACTGGTAAAAGATTCCCTTCAAAAGGGCGTCGGGATAAGAGTTTGCAAAGAGTTTTATTCTATGTTTGTACGTGATCTATTTGGCTAATTACTGTTTTACGGTTAGATTTGTCTTCACAACTAAAAACTTTTTGTTTAAGTTATTAAAAACTGTCAAAAGTTATTTATTATGTGTTTTTTTATTATTATTATTATTTTGAATATATGATAATATTGAATTTATTTTCCCTATCGCTTTTAATAAACACATAAATTTTTTAAACATTTTAAGAAATTCTTTTAGGATCATTTAAGATCAATTTATCAATATTAGTCATATTAAAATGGAAATTTGCTTTTTAGTTATTTATTTCTAATATCAAGACCAGGGCCGTATTATCCATTAGGCTGACTAGGGTACAGCCTAGGGCGCCATGAAAAAGTAGGCGCCAGACAGGGGTGTAATAGGCGCTAGACAGGGAGGTTTTAAAAACGTTTAGGTTGAATGGGTAGTTTTGGTGAGTAATTTTTCGTGAATAGGGTGCTTTGGAATGAAATAGGGAAATAAGCGTGAAAAGCAGAGAATGACCTTTTTTGTCATCAAATTTGATTTTCGGGTGGTAAAGTAAGGCGCCTGGTACTCAAAATAGGTAGTACGGAGAGAAGAGGACCTTTTTTTTCTTTTTTTTTTGCTCTTCAAAAATTTTTTTGGTGGAAAATATGCGTCCCGGGAATTGTAGCCTAGGGTGCCTGAAACAGTTAATACGGCCCTGATCAAGACCACGATCAGGATAAAATCTATTTGTCAGGCTACAAATACAGTAGGTTTAGGGATATTTTCTTTGTTAGCTGCTTACAGCAGTTGTAAGCACTTTCACTTTTTTAACAAATCAATGACGTCAGTCTTACAGCAGCTCACAGCGGTTGTTAGCGGCGTCGAGAGATGTCTAACCACTATCTAACAGGATAAAAAAAACAAGGAGGGGGAAATATAGCCGAAACAAAATTAACTAAAGGATAACTAATAACAATAACAATGGTATGTGTGGAAAGCCATGTGAAGGATTAATTCACCTGCCATTAAAGATATTGCGCATTTTTGTTTTAAAACTGGAGTTGCCATTTTTTAGGTTATATTATTATTATTTTTTTATGTTATTTGTCATTGGCCGTAAGCGCTTTTATTTTTTCGATTCACATTATAATGATGTCAGCTGTTAGACAAGCTTGTCAGCAGCTGTAAGTCAGAAGAATTAGAAAAATATCCCTTTTGTTTTATCAGGCTGCCGTCAAATTTTTCGTTCTAGCAGTGCCACGTTTCTAACTTTATACAATTGTTTGTTGTTCCAGCAGTAATTTTAAGATGTTGGAAACTGTTTGAAAAGTTTGCAAACTTTCTTCTAACATTACTGACAAATTGTTATGTTAAACCTTTCTTGTATTGAAGTATAAGCAGTATGCACGCCTTGTTTATTTTTCGTTCCAGCGAGAAAACTGTTGCCAACATTTCTGACTAATGTTTGTAACAATTTCTGCGTTTAACGATTATTGCTAACATGTTTCCAACATTCTGCTTGAACAAACCTAGTATTGGATATAACGTAGTTTAAGAAGACGTCACATGGTGGTGCAGTCGTTCAAGCGGTGTTTGCTTGGGTCGTACAAACTGATGATGTATGTACAATAGTAATACAAAACAGACGAATATGCAGCATAAGCTAAGTCAAAATGTACACTGGTAACGCGTGAAAAATAGACGGTCTAACGCGTGTAGAAACCATCAGGTAGAGATTAAATAAATAATTCCTGCATGTAGGGGAGAGTCGGCTAATTGTGCGCGTTGGGTAATTGTGCGCATCGATGTTTCTAATCTCCTATTTAATATAATTACAAAAACTATATTGTCGCGCCATCTATTAGCAACTACCAGATCTATCCCAGACAAACGAACGTAGGGAGATACTTTACCAGTTGGCAGTTATCGTTTACATGTTTTCTCGTGGTACGTTATTGTTTGTGCGTCTGAGAAAATAAGCGGTAAGTTTTTTCTTGATAGATTTATAGTTTAAAAGTACATATACACGTTATTTATTTACCATTTTAGACACTGGTATAATTAGTTTTGCCCGATTCTTTTTGTTTTTATACAATTTTGTGTTATGTGGTGAAATTTAAGGTCGTCTAATGGTGCGCAATGCGCACCATTAGCCGACAAAGTATGTAAAGGCATTTTGTTTAGTTTTGTGACTTCCATATAAATTCTGTCAATGAAAATGAATATAGATTTTTCAATCACGCGATTCTTATTAATATTCTGCAACAAAATTAGTCTAAATGTTCATATAACATGTTTTATTTAGAAAAGCCATTATTTTCCAGATGCCAAAATATCAACGAAAAACCACAAAGGCGTCCTGGGATGCCGAAACTATGAGCAAGGCTCTAGACTTCGTAAAAAATGGTGGTAAAATACGCGAAGCTGGAAGAAGATTTGATATTCCTGAATCTTCTATTCGAAAATGTAAGAAATGTGTTGATGATGGACGTGATATCGTTAATCCTCATATTGGGAAGCGTTGCATCTTTTCTTTCGATCAAGAAAAACAATTAATAGAGCACATTCTTAAGATGGCGAAGTTGTTTCATGGTTTGACCAGAAATCAGCTGAGAAGACTTGCATTCTCATTTGCGAATGCTAGTCATATTAAACATAATTTTAACGCTCAAACACAAATGGCAGGGAAAGACTGGTATTATGGCTTTCTAAAGAGACATCCAGAAATTTCTCTAAGAAAGCCTGAACCCACGAGCATAAATAGGATCTCGGCTTTTAATAAAGAACAAGTTACCATCTTTTTTAATAATTTGCAACAATTATACACGAAATTTAACTTCAAGGAAGACCGAATTTTTAACGTTGATGAGAGCGGAATTACCACCGTACAAAAGCCTTGCAAGAAATTGGGACCTAAGGGTGTCAAACAGTTTGGCGCGAAAACATCCGGTGAAAGAGGGAAGACAGTCACTGTTATTTGCTGCTTCAACGCATCAGGCACCTGTTACATTCCACCAATGTTCATCTTTCCAAGGATCAGAATGACAGACGCTTTAACAAAAAATGGCCCATCCAAATCTATTTATTCTTGTTCTAAAAGCGGCTGGAGTAACGAAGATCTTTTTTATGAATGGCTTCACCATTTCAAAAATACCGTGAAACCGTCGAAAAATGATCCAGTCATTTTGATTTTGGATAACCACTCCAGTCACATTTCTCTTCCTATATTTAATTACTGTAGAGACCATGGGATTTCTCTTTTAACAATACCTCCTCACACTTCACACAAACTTCAACCATTAGATATAACTTTTTTGGTCCTCTCAAATCAGCATTCAACAGGTATTGTGACTATTACTTATTGACAGCTGAGAGGATAACTCAATATGATTTAGCCGAGATATTTAATAAAGCATACGTGCATACTGCTACAATGGACAAAGCACAGTCAGGCTTTCAGGCATCTGGCATCTGGCCTTTCCAAAAGATAAATTCACGGATGATGACTTTTTAGCCGCAACTTATCATTTACCTGTAATAGTTGATGATGAACCGCTTCCCTCCACCTCGTCGGCCGACAACCAAACTCAAGTCAATACAAGAAATAACGATGGTGCAGTTCCAAGTACATCCAGCAGCAGCATTTTGGAAAATCTAAGTCCGCTTCCGAAACCACCCCAAACAAAAAGAATTACCGGAAAAAACAAAAATCTGAGATATTAACAGGAACGCCTAACAGAAAAAAACTTGAGATGGAAATTGAAAAAAGAAAAGAAAGGCAAAATCGTTTAATCAAGCGTCAAAATGGAAAAAGGGGCAAAGGAAAAAAACAAAATTGGAAAGAGGTACAAAAAGGAAGATTTTTGAAGACAGCAGCTCTGAAGATATTTCAGAAAGTGAACTGTGCGATGATGATGAGTTGGACGATCTCGTGTCAGATGAAAATGACGTTTGTGTATTATGTGGTGATGATAGCAAAAAGACAAACTATGGGACAAGTGTTCGATATGTCGTCAATGGGCTCATGCCATGTGTACAGGAGAGGATAGTCCAGAAGGATATATTTGTGACTTCTGCGATGCTTGGATTTTTTTAATACATCTGTAACCTGGTTTCTTATCTTATTCCGTATATTTGTTTGTCATTTCAATATTTATGTTCAATAAACTAGTTTTTGAAGGTCATCAAGTTTTATTATTGCGCACAATTATCCGACATACGCGCACCATTAGCCGACTAGGTCGGCTCATTGTGCGCGTTACACTAATTGGAAATTTCGCCTCTCACTGTTCTACTGTTCAACCATTCATTGAATGCGGTCCCTACCAATATACCTAGGCCCTTGAAGTATATCTCAAGAAAAGATGGAAACTGAAATGTTTCAAGTTTTTGCAATATCTTGAATTAGCCTTAAGTGCGCACCAATAGCCGACTCTCCCTAA
>JACEGR010012925.1:0-10371 GCA_014170235.1 Listronotus bonariensis
TTAGATCGTTTTATTTAGGTCCAAGAAGTTTGTAGTAGCATTTTGTACATACCTTTTAAAAACACCTTTTAGATAATGCAAAAGGTTTGGTTTTAACACCTGAAGCCCTTTTTTTGCTCTTTAACTTTTTGGGGGTAATAAAGTTTCTTTTTGTAACTGCAGGATTCCCCGGGAATATAAAATCCCCCCCAGAGAAAGTTTTCTGAATTCAACACTTAACACCTAATAAAGAATCTATACATTAAATGTAATGCATTTTTTAAAGTTTAAACAGTCTGTTATAGATGTAGTCATAACCAAAAAGTGAAGTATAAATGGAATTTGTAGACTTTAAAACCAGCCCCCTCAATTTGTTCATACTTTAGGATACGATTATTTGGTCCAGTAAGTAAAACTTTTACTTAAAATAGTACCCATGCTAATATTTCCACAGATCCCTGCACTGTGCGTCGCGTATCTGCAAATGGGTTTGAGAAAGCAAAGGATCTGTTAACTATAACACGCCATCTGTCTTTCTTTTGACAAGGGTGTTTTTGGTAAACAGCTTTCGTGTGCTTAAAAAACTTACATAAAAAATAAATAACATATTTGAATTGTTTATTTAAGAAACCGGTCAACAGATATTATTTTCGAAAATGGGATTTACGGTTATTTTTAATTGGATTATGTAAACTCAATTTTCTGTACTTATAAACATTACTCATTTTATCATGCTGTTGTAAGTGTTTATTTTGTAAAGAGTAAATTAGTTTAGTGTAGAAGCCAGTCAAGCAAAAGTTTATATTATTTCTTCAGTAAATTTTATGGTTGTTCTTATGTAACCCCGTATGTTTAATTCACTTAACACATCTTGTTGTAACAGGTAAGTCTAAATGATCCTTAACCCTTAAGCAGAGGCGCATTTACATATTTGTCGCCCGTAGGCTATTTTATTTTCGCCACCCCTTTCTTCTTCTTTTTTTCCTTCAGAAATTTTTTGAAGAGCAAAAAAACAAAAAAGGGCCTCAATTTCAATTCTTTTAATTCTAGGTACAAAATTGAATTCGAGATCCAACAAAATTATTCATAAGAATAATCTGCCGCCTCCTAAAGAACGTCTGTCGCCCCCTAAAAATGCCGCCATAGGCTTCAGCCTACTCAGCCTTTTGGTAAATGCGCCACTGCCCTTAAGCAAGCGCGTTCCTTTTTATTACGTAAGTGGGTGCGTGGGGTCAAATAGACCCCCAATCGTAAACATCTAAAAATTACTTTTTCTTTAAAAGTTTTTAAAACTTCTAAATTATATTTTTAGTTAAAAGCGTTTTTATGTATGGATAATTTAAATGAAAAAGTTGTCCAGAAAAAAACAATACTCGATTTAAAACCTTTAAATGTAATTTTAATTAAAGTCACTGTTTTCATATTTATTTTAAGGTACTGGCTAAACGACCGCCGGCGATTTTTGCTTAATTTTAAGAAAAAAACGCCGTTTGGCGGTTTTTATATCTACGTCTATGACCGCCGAAAATTGTAATTAATTTGATATTACCGGAGGTTTTTACTTATTCTATCGATAAAAGCCGATATCGATAAAATTAACCTGACTTTAATAATTATTTGATTCATTGTTGAATTTAATTTTAATTATTGATCAAGAAACAAAACTGAAATTGGGAGTCGTTTGACACCTACGAAGAATTTGTTGAAGCTCTTCATAAGTTAAAAATATGTATGTACATCTTTTAGATAAGAAAAGCCATAAGTACCCTATTTTAGTGGCAAGAAAAAAAAACTGGTCGTTTCATAGAACTAAAACTAAAGTTTTACCAATTAAAGTATGCATATATTGAGGGTGGAACAAATTTTAAAATTCTTAGAAAAAGGAAAAAAAAGATAAAGGATTTATAAACAGGGTTTATTTTTTAAAGATATTAAAATTTTAAATTTGTATTTAAGCTCTTCTTCATGGCCCAAGTGTTACGAGCGTTGACCCGTTAAGCTACAAGTCCCGAGTTCGATACCGGAATAAATGAATAACTTTTTTCTTTTTATATTATTTTCTTGATAATTTTTATTTTTTTATTTTAATTTTTATTATTTATAATTTAATTTATAGACAAATAATTTTTTACTTTATAAAAATAGAAAAACGTTATATCTAATTAGCTGACGATGACGTCCTGAAAAGTTATTTCTCCGCCTTTTCTGCCTAACAATATTTTTAAAAGTGTTTTTTAGTGTTTTAAATTATTGGGTCCACATGACAAAATAGTTTTGTAATGTGTCTTTTTTTTAATCGAAGGCCCTTGATAAAGTGGAAATTCAGACACGAAACGATAGGATAAATACAATAGTGGATTTATTTGCCTGCCCCCATCCCGCTTACTCCAATTTGTTTTTCCAGAGGGTGCTAATATCTAAACTAAATTATTAAACAATAAAACTACAAAAAACTATAAGTTTATGGCGCCCAAAATAAATAATTATTAAGGTTAGATTAACTCTAACTAATTTTCGGTGGTTTTTATCGATAAAATAAGTGAAAACCGCTGGTAATCATAAATTATTAATAATTTTCGGCTAGTTTTATATACGGAGAAATAAAAAAACCGCCGAACGGCGGTTTTCTTCTAATAATTAATCAAAACCGCCGGCGGTCATTTAGCCAGTGCCCTAAAAGCAAATTAGGGGACGGCAAAACGAGAAAGGCAAGAAACTACATTTTAATATTTATGAGTACACTTTTGCTTTGTCCAAGTTAACATAAAGTAATTAAAATTAATATTATGAGCCTAAAAATGAGTATCGTAGTTAGGCCCATAATATAAAAATAAAAAATTTAGAATCGTTTCATTACATTGATTACTAACAATTTTTTTATTTGGTCTAAAAAACATAAAATGAAACTAAAAATACAAATCTCCTTAAAAAATAATACTTAAAATACTTGTAATACCAATAGAGTGGAAATTTCAGCATGATATGTAAAAATTAAGAAGCTCTTATTCCATATTTTTTTATTTGCATATCTGTCTCGATTAACCCCTTTTTAAACTTTTCTAATACTTACTTTTTTTTACTTTACTACATTTGTAAGTAGATATGTATAAACATTTATTTGGTTAAATAAATTTTTATTTTCCACTGGACTGACAGTAAGGCCGCTGTCAAAATATTTTTAAAATGATAGTATACTTGGTGTCCCTACATATTATGTAGGCAATCCCAACACAAAAAAATCCCAAAAACAAAATTTTTAGGCCGAATATTTGACCCTGTTTTTATTTAGGGAAATTTGACTGGCTAAGCTTACATAGAAATACTTAATAATTTCATAGAACCCGCTATTGTTTTTGAAGTCTATGGCCATCAGATAAGCTTGGAAGAAGATTTTAATCTTAATTTAATAGGGATATTCTATACTTTTAACAGGATAAAGCCCTTGTTGCAAGGCTATTGTTGGATAGATATTACTTAAGACAATAAGTTGGTAGGGTCCATTTAGTGGCCACCAGAGTAACCTGATCTTACCCCACTAAAATGTATTTTTAATAGGGTTACATTTAATCCCTAGTTTATAAATCCTAGCCAGCTACCTAGGAAAAATTTAATTAGAGGATATTTGGGGATGCTTAAATATTCCCGGATTAATTTTTTAAAACGTTAGGAATGAATTTAATAATCTCTGCTACTTTTGTTTGGGGCAAAATGTCTGTCATTAAAATAATACAACTGCTTTTACAGTAGTTTTCTTTACTTGCCTAACCAATTACTTTATTAATTAGTTTTTAGTTATTCTGTGCTATTTTCATTTATTGAAATTTAATGCTAATATTTCACCTTACCCCCACTTTTTGTGAAACGTTGTACGTTTTAAAAATGCACCGTGTATTGCTGCTTGTATGTCAATTATTAAAATAAGGCTAAGATCGCGTCTTGAAAGTTCTATTTATTGTGAAATAAATTTTCTTGTAATTCGTCGTCGTGCAATATACAATTTGGCCAAAATAAATCATTTGCGTAAAAAGTGACGTAAGTAGGTCCCCCAATCTCCAGCAGAATTGTTACTGGGATACATTGCAGTAGGAAACGGTTTCGAGAATATTCTCATTTATTATTTGGAGCTTTGTTTCTGGTTAAATGAGTTTTTAGGTACTAAAAGAAGTGTTAAAAAAGATACGTGTGCTTATTTTAGAAAAGAGTCTTTTGACACAAAAACAAACAGTTAGTCAACTTAGTAATATTTGAAATTGTCTTAAAAATTGCATTAAAACAAAATTTAGAAAACATTGTGTTTTTTAATATTTGTTAAGCATAAGTTAAAGAAAAAGGTTCAGAAAAGAAATATAATATATTATTTTTAGTGTTTAAGTTACTGACTGTAAAAAAGTATAAAAGTAAAAAATCAACTTTATGTACAGGCTTTTATTTATATTTTGCCACTCACTTTTAACTATAAGCAAGGAGGATAGGAAAAAACGTCCCGTGTTATTTTATACTTTTTCATTTTTATCTCTGGAACATAAAAAAAATAAATGTACATCAGAAACTCAAGAAAGATGAAGAAGTTAACTTTTTTAAATGAAACACCCTGTATATTATATCACCTATAAAAAGATCTTATAAAAACCTTTATAATAAAGAAAAATAGTGGATTCAATTTTTATTATACCTACCTACGGCACTAACGTGAAACTGTAGATGTAATGGAAATTATACCTATAATTAAATGGCCATATTTTTAAAAATATTAAAGATAGATATATCAAATGTTGTATTCTTGATAAGCTTTTAAAAAGATCTTTTTGAAGGTGACAAAATATTCTATTCAAAAAACAAGGGTCTTCATTTTTATTAACTTTTTGATATTCATTTGTTTTTATGCTTCAGAGATAAAAGATGAAAAAGTATGAAACTTTTATACAGGACGTTTTTTTCCTATCCTCATTGGTTATACTTAAAATTTAGTGGCAAAATATAACTAAAAACCCCTTAAAATATTTTTTTATTTTTTTTTATATTGTTAATAATCTGGCAACTTGTATATTTTAAATAAATATCCAGATATTATATTACTACTTGCTAAAATAAAATTACTTTTAAATGTTTTAAATTCTAATGGAGTATTGTTATACAACTGTTTCGCCTTGGTATGGCTTTGATAATAGTAGGGGAAGTTCATAATCCCAATTAAAAATACATAAAATTATATTTCTAGGGTAAGTTTTAGAAAAATAATCTGCGTTCTTCTTTTCCGATTCTTGCATTTTCTACATTGGCATCTTCGTAGTAATATTAGCATTAGGCAGAAAGCTGCTTGTATTTTGTCACAATTAAAATGCATTTAAAAAAAAATATAATATTACTTCACCAGTACTATAAAAACTGAGAGCCAACGCAATACACGTATTTGAAAATGGTAAAAGGACTTAGTAAAATGTGGCAGCCTATGTTTTTCAATAAAGTTGGCTTATTGTGTGTGAAAAATGTTGCAACTTTCAAACTTTTTATTAACACTTTTACTTGCGCAAGTTATTTATGGAGCCATTTTAATGGTTTTAAATGCTTGCATAAACCCAACGTGCATTTTATTATCGCGCTATACAAAACTGTACAAGTGTGCGAGTACCTTATCGGTTTTTTAACAATTTTAACCAGTGATAATAAATTTATATATGAAATGCATATCTACAAAAATTTTTGATTAATAGTGAAAATACTTGTAGGGTTTACGGATAATTTTTTAAATTTTAGATTGTAAATAATATAAAATTCTTTTATGCTTTTTTTCTTGGAATATTGCATATTTTTTGTAGAGGTGTAAAAAACAAAATAAAAGTTTAACTTAAACTTTTTAAGAAAACGAATAATCTTTGCAAGAATCTTATAGCATAACATTCTTTTCCTGAGCTGAAAAAAAAATTAAAAAAATATAAAATTTAATTAACATTTTTGAACCTAACCTAAATGTTCTTTTAATGGCTAATGGTATAACTTTAGCAAGCAATTTTTGATATCCAATATGCGTAATAAAATTAGGCTTAAATATAAAGTTTTATTTAAAAATTTTGTAAATTGCAGGTATCAGTACAATACGACTTTTTAGCGACCTACATAAAATAATAAAAAAGTTTTTTTACGTCAAATGCTACATTAAAAATTAAAAACACCTTTGAACTGGTTAACACCACAAAGAGCAGCTTCTTGTTAACATTTTTTTAAAAAAGTCGTCTTCATAATTATAAAAGTCTAGTCAGTTAAAGCACATTATATTTGATCTTATCATCATAAACGGTATTCGACTAACGGAATTCATAAATGAATCATTTACCGGCATCATCCCAATAATAAACAATGTATTGTGATTTAAAAAAGTTTTTATTGTTAAGTTAATAAATAAAATAGAATAGGGGTGCTTCTATTAAAAATGTTTCCGAACTTTCTCCTATAAATTACAATTTAAATTAAAATAACAGAGTGTAAGTGATTTATTGACAATTATATAATATATGTGTTTGAACAAAATGTTGTTTGGCTTTTCCCCAGAACAAAATAAAAAAAGTTTATTCAACCTTTTACAAAAATGCAAACTTTTTATACTTTTATGTCCTTGCACATTATAATAAAAGTTAATATTACTTATAAAAAGAAATAATGAAATATTTAATATAAAGTTACTTACGATACAAAGGTTTCAAACTCTAAACAAAGGTTTATTAGCTCTCGGTTAAAGTATTATTAGGATCTTGCTGCTACACCTAGATTTTTAGCTGGGCTGTTACTATTACCACAGCAAATTACGTATGCCGCAGAAGTTTATTGCCTGAGTTATAGGTGTTGAGGGTCGCCTGCGTTGTTGTTTGCGTAATAAATTATGTCTATCAAAAGAAAATATTAAAGTCAAAGAAAACTTAAAATGATTGAAAGACGACATTAAGAAAGTAATAAGAATATTGACAATATTAATTAGTGCTTAAGTGATATCGGAAGTGAATTTAAAGAATATTGAGAAAAAGAAGTGGAGGCAGTCGAAATAGTGTATGAACCAACTGAAAATGAATCGTGACGGTGAAGTACCTTTAGCACATTAAGAACGCATTTAGAACGAAGTGATTAATGGAAGCAGTGGTTACAGATGGCACTCGACACTTTTTTATAATATGCACGGACAGAAAAAAATGATTCTGCATCTTCCTAAACCTAAAGGAAGAAGAACTTAGTAGGAAGCTTGGAAATTTTATTTTGATGACAACATGCTGCATAAAATTATTACTCATTTGAAAAAAAACTACGTAGAAATAAGATTCACTTTTAAAAGCACAAAGATATACAGACCGATAAAACATAAAACATAATTGGAATACTTTGCACACAAGTAATGCTTTAAAGAATAATTAAGGGAATCTAACAAAAATGCAGAAATAAATTGTCTTTTTCTGTGGAAAATCATTGGTTTTATTACAAAACAACCAACAAAAGAAAGTAGATAGGTATTAAGCTGTTTAAACTTTAAAATACCAGTAATTCTTCATTTGGTCGTATGTATAAAAAAATTATGTTGTTGCTCTAGAGCTAAGATTTTATTTTATTGGATTAAAATAATTTAAGCCGAGAGCTAATTCAGCTAATGAACCTTTCTTTAGAGTTTAAAACCTTTGTATCGTAAGTTACTGTATAATAAATAA
This sequence comes from Listronotus bonariensis, assembly GCA_014170235.1. Lineage (NCBI taxonomy): Eukaryota > Metazoa > Arthropoda > Insecta > Coleoptera > Curculionidae > Listronotus > Listronotus bonariensis. Next base: position 7,665 of record JACEGR010012925.1, read on the forward strand.
TTTATTATTTATTTTTTAAAGTAATCTCAACTTTATTTGTATTGTACAAGGACAAAATCGTTTTTATGGTATATATAAGTTTTAATTTTTTTAATGTTTAATAATTTTTTTTTATTTTGTTCTGGAAAAAAGCCAAATAATATTTTGTTTGAACTTAATTTCCCAGAAAATAATTAAAGCATATTATATGTGATAGCGAAATAGTTGACTTTTTATTTCCACAGCCTACTTAGCATAAAAATATATTCAAAGCAGAAATAATGGCGGCACCCCAGACGACACTCGACCGTTCTGGAAAATCCTAAGGTCATCCTTCTAAGGCTCTGGGATATCCAATGGTCCTCTAAGTTGGCCAGCCTTTTGAGATATTCTTTAAAATTTCTTAAGGAACCGCTGTGGGCTACCATGTTTCTTTCTAATAGGCTGTCAGTAGATTTCCTCCTATAGAGATTTTTAGGTGATCCCATATTTCCTTTCTACAGACATACAAAATTGCATATCCCTCATAAGGATAACTTAAATATCGCTTGGGATATCCTTGATGGGTGACAGGCCAGAAATAGGATATCCTATATTGGGATAGATACATATGGATGCCCAGTTACTTTTCAACCAGGATTACCAGTGGATTTTCTCCCAAATAGATTCTTAGGTTATTCAGTATTGAATATTTCATTTAAGGATGACTTATAAATAGCCTAGGTATATCCACTGCAGGATATTCCTAAGTTCTTAAGTTAGGACATTAGGATTCATTTATATATCATATGGCTGTTTGGCGCTATGTGAGACTTGATTTTCTTTAAGTATTTTTTGATCATCATAATTAAAAAGAAAATTTTATAGAAATTACAAATATAGGATGAAAAGTGAGCACTTATATTTAAAATTAATAAGCTTATGGTACTTCCGGTTAAACCAAAAGTGTTTTTAAATTGTAATAATTACAAAACTGGTAATTTATACTATAAAAATACTGTAAAATTTTGATTATTCTCTTTTTAAAACTAAAAAAGAAGTAAAGGGGGTGCCAACATTCTATATTACTCTGTATATTAACGCAAATTAAAAAAATATATTTTAAAAAGTTTAAAACAAAAACCACATAAATTTTATCTAACAAGGAGACAATGTACCAAAATTTAATTAAAAGCATATTAAAAATATTTAGAAAAAACTGATTTTTTCTCAAATTTTAACGCCCTGTATCTTAGTAAGGAAACAACTCCGGACATATGTTTATAGGAACTTTTTTGTCATAAAATGACATAAGGAATCACACTTTAGATTTTTGCCCCATCTTTAATAAACACCCTGTATTCAGTTTAGGGGGGCACCATATCCACTTTACACGGGAGTCTGGGCTAAATATTATTTTTAGTTAGTTAGTTTAGTTTTGCTTGTGAACTTAAATGAGTAAAAAATATGTAGACGCAATTAATGAAGACTGATTTATGATAGTTATTTTGTCTCAATCGCTTATACCTTTCTTGATAAGGTCCTAAATATCTTAAGGTAATTACTTTGCCCGGACTTTCCCTACTGTTGAACTTAAATATCGTCGGTCACAAAAGTTGGTCATTAGAAGTTGGTATAAAAGTACTTGATAGAAAAACAGCTTTAAATACCTGCTAAAACATACATATTATGGCGTCGCTGTTTATGATCAATAAATATTAAATAATAAACCTAATTAGTAGACGTAACGTCACCAACTGACAGGGCTGCGTTTCTCTTTTACAAAAGCTGTAGATATGCAAAGCGGCAAGGCTTTCTCTAGTAAGTGTATGCTCTAAAGTTACGCCAAATAACAGTCTTGAATTTGAGATATTAAGCGCACGTTATCTACTCGTGAAGTTTTTGTCTCTGATTGGTGCTTTAAAAAAAGGTTTTAAATACCCGCTAAAACATGCATAATGTGGCGTCGCTGACCAAGTAGTTAGCACTTAGTAAGCGTATTCATATACTTGAAACCTAGAGCGCACTACTTAACCATTGCTGGGAAAAAATCCAATTTTTTATTAAAAAATATTAACCCTAAACCCCCTATGAACGACACTGGTAAAAATTATTTTTTTCTTGTATGCCAAAAAATGTGTTTTGGTGCATAAAAGGCGTTCCCCAAATAAAAAAAAATTGTTATAATAGATATTATAAGAAAACAATATTATTTTAAAATTTTTATCACCCTGTAGTTCAAAAACTAAGACGTTTGGAACAAATTTTTATATTCATACTTTTTGGTCTAGAATAAGTCCCTAAAAGTTTGAACGTATGTGTTTGGCCCACCCTGTATATTTTTTTATAAAAATTATTTAAACGATCTGTGGCTTTTGCATTCAATCGATTTACATTGTTTTGTCTTTTTTAGGTTTTAATGGTAAAATAGATAAAAATTATTAAATTTGCGATTTAATATCGTATATAAATTTAAAACGATTTATTAAATTTTAATACAAAAAAAATGAATTTAGGAATTTCTTTCTCGTCTATGGCTACGTAGTGCGCTCTAGGGTTTGGGTATAAAAATATACTAACTGAGTGCTAACTACATGCAAAACTTTTGTTTAATTTGAGAACATCACATCCTTGTCGTCCCCTTGTAAATTTAGTTATTTTAAAAATATTGTTATATCATCCAAAAATACAGTATTTGGGTAATTATAAAAGTTCCACCATTTTGTAGTGGTTAAAGATAATAACTAAC
>JACEGR010012926.1:0-10368 GCA_014170235.1 Listronotus bonariensis
TGGTTTCATTTTTTAAATTTAAACTTTATTTGTTTGATAGATATTTTGCATTTTTTGCCTATTTTTACCTTTTTCTATACCGTAAAGATTTTGCATATTATTTTATACATATAAACCTTCCTCTTAAATTACTCTATCTTAAAAAAAATGCATCAAAATCCATTGAATAGGAATAAGAAACCTAATACAAAATTTTTGGTACTTCCTGTATAATTTTTTTTTTTAATACTAATCATTATTTTGCAAATCATTATATTTAAGCAATTTTGTAAATCTCTAGATGGTATAAAAACGTAGTATAATTGCATTTTAGTTTTAAGGGTTTTTTAATATAACTTTCTTTGACTCACTCTGTATGGCAATTCTGTATTTTTTATAAAACATAGATTTCAATTGCAATAGTAACGTCAATACCAAATTTAAAATGTAAACTATCTTTTTAAACACTCTGTATATTGGAAAAAGTCGTCCATTTTTCTCAAAGAGACCTCTTAATATTATAAGTAAAAAGTATAAGACAAACTCGAAGTCTGGGTCTCAGTCAAATAACATATATTTAAACGTTACACGTGTTTCGCCCTCTCGAGCATCATCAGACCTACAATAAATAGGAAAAAACCTAATATATGTCAATAAAACAAATAAACTTAAATTACCTTTGAAACAATAAGACATTATTTAAACATAATAAAATTTAAAACACAGCACACTACATATTAAAATGACAACAATGAATGAGGTTAGATCTACGGGCAAAAAATTATAAAATAAAACAAAAATTAAAATTAAAAAGTTTTACGTCAACCGGGTTCGAACCCACAACCTTAAGATTTCAAGTCCGAACCTCTACCATTAAACCATCAAAGCTTACGAATTATCAGTCTTGTAAGTTATTGAAGACTAAATTTGGTTCGAAATTGAAAACGTCATTGACGCACTCTAAGACTGGGCTTTTCTTAGCTCTGGTTATTTCCATCTTCTCAAGAAGGTCCAATTTCTTGCTTTTCTGACACTCGTGCAAAATCTTTACATTTCCTATGGCTGAAAATGTGTGCCCTGATTCTAGTAAATGGTTGGCAAAGGCTGATTTTGTGTTCGAGATGTCAGAGTCTTTGTACTTATTGTAAAGGCTAAGGTGTTCATGTACCCTAGTAGATATTCTTCTACCAGACTGCCCTACGTAAATAGCAAATAGCTAATTTCATTAGACGTAAAAATCTTTTTCCCAGTGTACCTCCTTCAGAGTGCATCGGTTTAGTGAAAAACTTACTAGAAAAACTTCACTTCCAAAATAATAATTTCAAATCTTGTTCTCTTACTATCTACTGTTCTGGACCAAAATTTCTTTAAATTCAATGCAGAATATTTTAAACAAAAGCGGGATTGGAAATGGGTTCTTGCCTTTCGCCATTTCTAAGCGAGGTTTTTATGAACAATCTGGAAAATAAAATTATGACAAGCTCGTTTTCCAGATATTTAATAGCATATAAAAGATACGTAGACGATATTTGCATCGTGTGGAATGGCAATGATCAGGAATTGTCCCAGTTTTTAAATTTTGTTAATTCATTGCATCCCAAAATACAATTTACGTTGGAGAAAGAAGTTAATAATACGCTACCCTTTTTAGACCTTTTATTAATACGTAATAATAACAGAATTCGTTTTGAGGTCTACAGAAAATCTTCCTCCACCGATAATATAATTCAATTTTCTTCTAATTCTCCTTATCAACACAAATTTGCAGCATTCAATTCTATGTTTTATCGCCTGTTCAAACTTCCACTTGCTAAAGATGCTTTTAATAAAGAATTAAACATTATAAGACAAATTGCTTTTAATAATGGATTTCCCAAGCATTTAATCAATAAAATTTATTATAGATTTGTAAATAAGTTCAGACTCTCCTTTCCTAGAATCTACCCAGGGGGTCCAATGTAAATAAATTTAAAGTTTTGACATTCTTCGGGAATATATCTTTGCAGTTTGCCAAGTTCTTTAAACAGTTAGACATCTCCATTGCCTTTAAAACAATCAATTTTCTCAAAAACATCTAGTTAAATTAACTGACAGGACAGATCGGCTATCCAAATCAGGCGCTTATTCGCTAAACTGTGGAGACTGCTCTGCTATTTACGTAGGGCAGTCTGGTAGAAGAATATCTACTAGGGTACATGAACACCTTAGCCTTTACAATAAGTACAAAGACTCTGACATCTCGAACACAAAATCAGCCTTTGCCAACCATTTACTAGAATCAGGGCACACATTTTCAGCCATAGGAAATGTAAAGATTTTGCACGAGTGTCAGAAAAGCAAGAAATTGGACCTTCTTGAGAAGATGGAAATAACCTAGAGCTAAGAAAAGCCCAGTCTTAAAGTGCGTCAATGACGTTTTCAATTTCGAACCAAATTTAGTCTTCAATAACTTACAAGACTGATAATTCGTAAGCTTTGATGGTTTAATGGTAGAGGTTCGGACTTGAAATCTTAAGGTTGTGGGTTCGAACCCGGTTGACGTAAAACTTTTAATTTTAATTTTGGTTTTATTTTATAATTTTTGCCCGTAGATCTAACCTCATTCATTGTTGTCATTTTAATATGTAGTGTGCTGTGTTTTAAATTTTATTATGTTTAAATAATGTCTTATTGTTTCAAAGGTAATTTAAGTTTATTTGTTTTATTGACATATATTAGGTTTTTTCCTATTTATTGTAGGTCTGATGATGCTCGAGAGGGCGAAACACGTGTAACGTTTAAATATATGTTATTTGACTGAGACCCAGACTTCGAGTTTGTCTTATACTTTTTACTTACACTCTGTATATACTATTTTTGGATATTATTATAATATTAACATAACCTACAATCGCTGCACTAGCGGGCCGATGCTATTTATTTTAATGATAAAAACACGAATATTTGACAATAGGTCACTGAACATATATTAAATATCGAAAGAATCATGAGCTTTATCGCCGCAATTATCGTTGCTATAAAAAGGTGACACTACATTTGCACGCTCACTCAAGTAGGAGAGAAAGGGGTGTCGAACGACGCGGAGATTGTGCCTTTTTGTCGCTCGTTCCGCTTCCAAGCCTTCAATGGAACGCGCGAGGTACGGCACATGAGATATGTTGTTTTGTGCATGTAGCCGGCTTCATCGAATTATAAGATGTTGTCACGTCAAAAATTCTCTTATTAGTTTCTGTCCTGCCATAAAACCTGGTGCGTGGCGTGAGAAAGCAAAAACTTGTTAGATTTATTTTTTTTTCAAAAATAATGCATTGTTTAAAAATGGATTTGTACACAAGCAGCAATTTTAGGCGTTCAACCAATTATAACCGCGGTAATAATTGGTGACAACCTTGACGTATAATACATTGTTTAAACGTCAACATCACTAATTTTTTTATCTTTGGACAAACCACGAAGGCTAAAAGCCCAAATACTAACGTACCGTGGGTGTCTTAAGCGATGTAAGAGGGAGTTTGTTGACACGGGACTTAAATACTTGAAGATTTGGGGGGAAGGAAAGACCTCCGCGGGCAGCAGGTTCCACAACCTAGAAACTCTAGGGATAAAAGAACGAACGAAGTGAGAAGTTCGAGGCCTGTCCAGTTGGACCGTATAGGGATGCATACGCGCGGAACCACGGGTTTCTCTGTTGGGAACCGTAAGTGGAGGAACTATACTTGACAATTCTTCAGAGCAGAAGCCATGCAAGTACCTATAAAGAAGCGATAAATCCCCCATAGCCCGACGATGTGCAAAAGAGGGAAGCCTTTCTGTAAGTGAAGGATCATTAATGAGACGAACAGCTCTTCTTTGAACAGAATCAAGAATGCTTAGGGTTGTGGGGGACGCCATGCCCCAGATATGAGAACAATATTCCAAGGGAGGTCGGATTTGGGACACATATAAAGTGTATAAATTAGAAGGGGAAAAATACTTTTGGCTCGAAAGAGAAATCCAAGCTTTTTTGAAGCTGCCGTGGCTATAGATACAATGTGTTTATGTCAGTTAAGGTTACTTTCAAATGTGACGCCCACAAGATTAAAGGTGTCTTTGCTCTGTAAAACTTGACCGCTTATAAGTAGAGGATGAGTATTTGATGACTCTTTTCGCGACAAGGAACATGATTGTGTTTTGGATGCATTAAAATGGCCGAGATTTTTAGCGCCCCAATCCAATATTAAATTAAGATCCTGCGAAAGAGATATCTGCATCGCTCTGCGTTTATTTTCCAAGTCAGGTTTAGTAATGGGTTTAGGAACCTGATTGGTAAATATCGTTTTAGAATTGGTTTTTCGCCTAAAATTGATAAATGATTTTTTGTTTTCTTGGCTTGGCATTGGTTTCAAAATAAGTTATAGGTGGTTTATGCTATACAAACTAGTTTTTCATTAATTTTGTATAAGATTTAACTATCCCCTATAAAATAGCGCAAATATTTGGTGTTGGTGCATAAATAAACAATTCTATCGTGTATTAAATCACTTAATAATTTGTTTATGATCAAACAACCTAAATTAATAGATAGTACAACAAAGTAATTTTCAAAGATTTAATTTTAATATTAATAATTTATTTTATTTGGTATACAAGTATCTAGAGTGCCATGGACTTTTGAGCTTTAAACCCTAAATAGGTTTAGACTAGAAAAATAGTTTTGTAGTTTTTTTAATACTTTAAGTTAAAAAAATATGTATTTATACAATTACATGTCTTGCTTTTATTTAAAACTTACCATGGGTACGAAATAAGGTAACCGAATAAAAATGTTTATTAGGCAAGAAAATAGCTTATGATGTGTTGTTCTAATTTATTGGAGTAATGTACAGGTTGGTTTGTTTTTGGTTGAGATTATAGGGTATAGGCTAAATGTAAAAGATCCCGTTCTCTTTTTTAGTGTTTAGTTTAATGGTGCTATCAGATCTACGCTAACTTAATTGGTTTAGAAGATACAGGGTGATGAAAAATTAAACAAAAAACTTGAAATACAAAAGTTTTATAATTTTTTACTTAGAATTCCGTGGCGTATCTTAAATAAATATGAATGTTTTAATTTCTGAGATATAACCCAAACTTACATTTTTTTAAACAAGACACTCTATATCTAAGTATCTTAAAAAATGTAACCACAATAATATATAACACTTAATATTTTGCATTGTTTTAAACACCAAATAAACAAATATCTCAAGTAGGTGATAATTCTTTGCGCTGGTACTTAATCACAAAATGTGCTCAAATGCAGTAGTAGCATTTTATTCGCTAACTAACATGCTGTCAACAAAAAAACAATTGAAAATCGGACTTATTGCATAAAATATACTTTTTTTTAATGGTACATCCTCCATATTATATCTTTATTCGAAGGATCTATCAAAAAACTTTAAAAACATCCTTATGTGTTTTACTTAATTCTTAATAGTTTCGGAAAAATGGCTATCCTCAGAAAATTGATAGTAAACTGGCATTTTTAAATGAACATTTCGTATATTGCATCACCATTAAATACATATTTTAAAGAGTCTTAAGAAAATTTTACATTTGATATGTATATCTCTTATATTTTTAAAAACATGACGATCCAAATCTTTAGGTTATGTTAAATTTTCATTATCTCTACAGCTCCAAGCTGTAAGCACTAACTTTAGTGTCGAAGAAATAATAGACATTATTTCTACTATTTTTTAGATTTGAATGGCCATATTTCGAAAACTCTAAGATGTAAACGTATTAAATGTGGTATTTTCTTAAAGCTCTTTAAAATATCTATTTAATGATAACGCAATATAGAGGGTGTTTTATTTTAAAAATGCCAATTTACTATCAAATTTCCGAGGATGGCCATATTTCCGAAAATATTAAAAATTTAAGATATCACATGGAAACTTTTTTTTATGCCCTTTTTTAGATCTTTCGAATGATAGTATATTATACAGGGTGTTCTATTTTAAAAAATATATCTTTTTTAAAATTAAAAACCCAATGTTTAATTTTTTTGTTGGCAGCACGTTAATCAGCGGAAAAATACAACTTTAGTAATTTAACCGACTTCGTATCTTCAATATTAAAGAAGTTTGCAATAGTGCCGACTTAAAAATGATCACCCTGTATAGTGACGATATATGTAGATATAATTATTTGGTATTCCTCTTATCTAATTTTAAAAAACTTAAGGCAATTTTTTTATTTTTTTTAAACCACTGTTTAAAACAATACAAAAGATTATGGGGTATACAGGGTGTTTCCTAATGAGGGTAAGAAAATTTAGGGACGTATTCCTAAGCCATTTTTATAATGTTGAAAAAAAAATTTTTAAACATGAGCCTTTAAATTTATCGTTCTTAAGATACAGGCTGTTAAACTTTTTGAAAAACCTAAAAATATCTAAAACAATTTTTTTAGAAAAATTTTTTAGACTAGATATAAATGTTATTTAATTAAGCATTTATGACAGAAGTTATGACACTTAATTTCAAAAAAAATGCCTTAATGTTTCTTAATGTCCAGGATTGTGCAGCAAGCGTCTTGAAAATATGAAGACACGAAAAAGTTATATTTTTAGATGTTTTATTTAGAAAAAATATAAACGTTGCAAAAAAGTCAATAGTGTACATTTTATTGTCAATAATATTAGCTAAGATGCGTCCCACGCCGCCACTGGTCTCACAAATTAAAATTTGTTTAGGGCTAAATTAACTTCCAATTTTACCAAATACCACAGCCAAATTTAATTATAATCGGATAAGGCATATTTAAGATATTATTAAAAAACCCAGTTTTCTTTGTAAAGTTTAACACCCTGTATTTAAGAAACAAAACATTTTCGGACCTATGTATATATAAACGTTTTTCCCATAAAATTAACTTAGAAATGTACCCTTAGATTTTCTTACAGCAATTAGGAAACACCCTGTATATTGTTGTTATTGCAAGAAAAAATGTATTTTTTATGATAATCAGATCCCATTTTAAAAAATGTAGGTTTGTGTCCGGTTTCCAGAAAATGGTTTGCGAAATTTGATGTTGTTTTCCCTAACCTATAACATGAGTTATGTTCTTTAAACCTAGTTTCGAAAATTGGTACCGATATGTGGATGTCGGCTTTTTAGGAAAGGAGATAGAGCTAAAAAATATTCTTAATTATATTAACTCTATACACCCTAAGATTAAATTTACTTTGGAAATAGAACAACAAAACTCCATTAACTTTTTAGATCTTAAAATAAGAAAAACTAACTACGGAACCATAAATTTTGATATCTATAGAAAACCAACTTTTACTGATATTACAATACCTATTGATTCTTTACATCCAATTACCCACAAAATGTCAGCATACAGATCAATGATACATCGCGCAATTTCCATTCCACTTTCCAAAGAAAATTTAGAAAAAGAATTAAACACTATAAAAAACATCGCTCAAAACAATGGTTATCCACCACCCTTAATAAACTCTATAATTAATAAGAAACGTAAACAACTCACCCTCAACCAAATTTACCCAAAAATACCTGAAAAACAAAACCAACCATTTAAAACCCTAACTTATTTTGGCCAAATATCACAAAAAATTTCGAACACCCTGTCTAAACAAAACCAGAAAATAGCACATATACCATCAAATCGATTATCAAAGATGATATTTAATGTGAAAGATAAACAAAATAAATTTAAAAAATCAGGAGTTTATAAGCTTACTTGTGAAGAGTGTAATAGCTGTTACATTGGACAAACGGGAAGAAATTTCGAAACTAGGTTTAAAGAACATAACTCATGTTATAGGTTAGGGAAAACAACATCAAATTTCGCAAACCATTTTCTGGAAACCGGACACAAATTTCCAGAAATCAATACCCTAAAAATATTACATGTAGAACAAAAAGGGCGAAAACTAGATATATTAGAAAACATTGAAATCTATAAACATAAAAACAGAATGTACATCTGCTTAACACACAGATTGACCTAGGAAATCTACCCCTTGTAAAACTTTTATAAAATATAGCCATAAAATCTTTAAATTTTACAACTGTACCATATTGATTTTAAAACCTTTTTAAAAAATATGTTTTTTATTAGGTATTACTGTTTATATATAAGTAACATAATTTTAGTTTGTCAGTACGTTTGAAAATGTAGTTGTACTACGAAACAGCTGTCACGGCTAAATATTCAATTAAAGTGACTATGAACAAAGCATATATTTTGTTTTATTTTATTAATTTAAAATGTACGGTCACAAAGTAACGGACGAAACCATAAATTCTTTAGAAACATTGTGACTTGTAGACGAAATAGAAATCTCCCTTTTTCGACAGTTAAGAAAAGAACTTCTGCTTTTCATGTCATTCACCGGGCATTTCCTTTACCTCAAAGGATATCAAACTGTGGCTGTACCAGGTCAACCATAAATAACACGATAAACAAGTGTCTTTAATAGAGTTCTGAAGACGAACTTGTGGGCTATAGGAATTAAAACCAAAGGAAATATTCGAGGTGGGGTTTGAGTTGTTTGTGTCGCCGTCCGACGAAAGTGGTGTGTCAGCAGCCTCTGCTCTCGTTTATCTCGTAAATTGTGGGAGAGAATATAGCAGATTGGTAAAAGGGATTAAAAACACGTATTTGCTACGGTTGACAGTTTGGTTTCCATACTGGTATGAACAACTTGAACAATAGAGACATTTTGCACCCCTTATTTTGCAATTCCGTTGTGGTTAACTTTATTCTGAGACTGCGCAGTAACGCAAACATGATCCGTTATCGTTATTAACCATACCGGACTCCTTTAATTACGGATGAATACCGAAGAGCTTATCGTTATCTTTATCGTTATTGGTCAACTGCGTGGTTGCCAAATTGTAAAATTTTTAATATCAATTATTTAAGAAGGTTGAAATTTTAATACCGTATTAATTAAAATATTATTGATACATAACGAATAATTAGCGAAAAATTCATAGCAGTAAGAAAAATAAAATAGTGTAAAGAAATTAAAACGGACTTGCATTTTTAAGGATGTTTTAAATCAGTAATTAATTTACATGTTACAATCTGGCACACTTGCTTATACTGTATTGTTTACATCTACTTTAAAAAACAAAATCAAGGGAACTGTTTGCATATATTAAAAAATCAATATATAACTTATGGAGAATAAAAGTAAATACTGATTTTTCGCAAACTTTAAAATCGGCGAACCACAGGCAAAAATAAGGTTATGGGTCGAAAGCGCAGACGCAAGATAAATTTCTTAAAAGAGGTTGCAAAATCTCTGTCTAAAACTGCTGCCGTAATCGTTATGTTTAATAACGATAACCATAAGGAGGCCAAAAATAGTCTGTTATTTTAAGAGGTGCAAAATGTCTCTAATATAAGATTATAGTAATTATAGTTACCGTTAAACAACGAAGTGTTGAAAGATTATTTTACCGTTTTAAAGTTTAAATGTAATTTAAAAGACAGGAATTCTTGTTTAGGAAAAAAAATCAAAACCATATATTTTATTTTGTATTAATATATATTTATTGTTTTGTCTGATATTTTTACGTGTGGGATTACATACAAGTTGGTTTTATTGTTTAAAATTTATTATTATTTAAATCCTTTGCTCTTTGGTTCCCAAATTAAATAAATGGTTTAAAAAAATTCCAAACTATTAAATTAAATATATATGTGTGTGTAATTGCCGATTTCATGTATTCGGCAAAATTAATATTTTGCTTAATTTGTGAAATAAGCGATTCTGTCACATTGGGCGGGAGTCATGTTTAGATTTAGTTGGTTAAATCTTTTTAATATAGCGAATTTAAATAAAAAGATTTACCCACCCAGAACCACGAATTAAGCAAGAATTTTGCCGAATACATATCTAAAATTGGCAATTACACACATTAGGCGTTACATATCTATTACTAGGAAACGAATATTGTTTTCTTATATACTAAAACTATGCCAAATTTATAGTGTTTAATTTATTTTCCTGTTTTGATTTAAACTAGTTTTATTTGGATAACCGCTAACTAAGCACGGTAAATGACTTTCAATCTAATTGGTTCTACTGCGACTATAAATCCGGTATCGAAATATTATTTTTAAATTTCATAAAATTTAAACAATTTAGAAAATTAAGCAACCTATTTACGAGACACAAATGTTTTAAGCAATTTATTTTTATATTAAAACACTTTTTATTTTAGACTTATAACTGGGACAACACAAATATTATCTTGTCAACGTTTTACTGGAGCTACGCCATTTTACAGTTTGTTGCTGGACATTTGTCACATCTATTTGGAACAAAATGGCTACTTTTTCCAGTATGTTTATGAACTCACTGGCATCAGTTTTGGT
>JACEGR010012927.1:0-10368 GCA_014170235.1 Listronotus bonariensis
TGCTAAAATACGAAAAAACAGTGTAAATTCTTTTAGTTTTAAACTTTTGCAGTGATACTTGATTAAATTTATCTATTGTGATGCCTAGGCAGGCCCAAGAAAGCTAAGTTCTTTAAGTTTCAGTAGTGTTATTATCCGACCCTGAAGATGGATATCCGTCTATACAGAGAGGATGAACAATTTGTGTTCCCTTCTGCTTATATGGTAACAACTAATATTTATAGTTGCTTTATATTATTTTATCTAATATTTCCTAAAATTATAGGAATCATATTCAAGTGATTCAACAAGTTTCGAAGCCATTGAATCAAATGAGCTTTTGATGAAATCCGCCCGATGCCTGAACCACCCAACGAAATATTTGAGTGGCATGATATGGAAAAAGAGTAAGATATATATTTATTTAAATTGTAATATTTAGTAAGAATGTAGCTAAGTATGCAATATTTTGTTGTAAATAAAGCAAGGTTGCAAATTTAAGCTATCTATTGTCGATAGAAGTTTTATAAATTATTTAATATAGTTCCATAATAGGTACAATTTAAAATAAAATTTTAGATTTTTGGCACATGTTTAGATTGTAAAAGAATACAGAATCAGCCTAACGAAGTCATTCATAGGCAATGTAAGAAAAATAAACAGTGTAATGTGAATACCTGTATGTAAAAATTTCGCATTGGATGATGATTAGTCATCCTTTGTCCGCTTTACTTGCCAATATCCCAATACCTGTTTGCTTAACCAGTATAATTAGGTACATTATTATAAATAAAAACTGACATAATTTGTACTTAAAATTCTTTCATTTTAAAGATGTTTTTGCTTTGGAAGATATAAAAGTCAATAATTCCTTACTTTTTGGAAAAACTCGCCGCATGGTCCAAAACTAATAGATACAAAATTTTACTTCAATTAGTATTATACAGGGCAAGATATAACTAATAATATAGTGAAATCGCTCTATCAAGTCCGCTAAGCCATAAAACTCCTTGAGCTCCATAGTCGGTGGCTCTCAAATAATATCTTTTATTTTATATAACTAAATAGTGATGATAATAATAAATTATTTTATTGTGCCATAATAATTATTGTAGCTACAGGGTGTCCGGGAAAATGTGGAACAGATGAAAATAACACAACAAGTTCCTATAAAATTTTTCCGTTTAAGCCCCTCCTGCGGAGATATGATCCCCTAAAGGGGGCAGCTATAAATCGATTTTTCGTGAATAACTTTTAAAGCGCTCTGTATAATTTGATAATAGTTTAGTATGATGCATACTAGTAAAGACCTCTTAAAATAGTGCCCTTGAAACTTATGTCGCTGCTTTAGTTTGCCAGGGTCGGACTAGTTTTCGCACATTATTGATAATATTTTTTACGCCCTGTATGGGTATATGTTTTTGAGTAGTTTAAACCTTTGCTAAAAAAAGGTACTTACTTTTGTTTGACATCGATAAAATGAGCCGTTTTCGAGTAAAAATTATTTTAACAATAAGAGTTTATTTTTGTTTAATAATACAATATTTTATTTTCGATGTAATTTGTAATTTTTGATTCAGTATTGAAGTTCTCTCATAGCAGGTCAGGAATTTGTTGCATGTTGTTGTTTACTCGAAAACGGCTCATTTTATCGATGTCAAACAAGAGTACCTTTTTTTAGCAAAAGGTTTAAACTACCCAAAAACATATTTTTTGTGTCTTCACCATACAGGGTGTAAAAATATTATCAATAATGTGCGAAAACTAGTCCGTCCCTGGGAAACTAAAGAAGCGACATAAGTTTCAAGGGCACTATTTTAAGATGTCTTTACTAGTATGCATCGTACTAAAATATTATCAAATTATACAGAGCGCTTTAAAAGTTATTCACGAAAAATCGATTTCTAGCTGCCCCCTTTAGGGGGATCATATCTCCGCAGGAGGGCTTAAACGGAAAAATTTTATAGGAACTTGTCGTGTTATTTTCATCTGTTCCATATGTGTGCGAGAGATTTCCCACATTTTCCGGGACACCCTGTATAATTACAGGCACTATAATGAGTGTAATTTATAATTAATTGGAATGGTAATAAAAATACCATGGAAGTTTTAGACTTTTCCTAGACTTTTAAAAGTGTTTCCTCAAACAAGTGTTCAAAAATTTCTGCATCCATATTACTATTATACCTAATTGTCTGTTTTTTTTTTGTTGATGAAAATATCGTTGTTACAATAATGCTAATATAGTTCGTTTTATGAACAATGTAAGAGAGGAACGATTCAGGGAAGTCTTAGAAACTTTGGGTGTAGACCAAAAATACAATACTTTTTACAGAATATTTTTCTACCACTTCGATGGCGCGTTTC
This sequence comes from Listronotus bonariensis, assembly GCA_014170235.1. Taxonomy (NCBI): domain Eukaryota; kingdom Metazoa; phylum Arthropoda; class Insecta; order Coleoptera; family Curculionidae; genus Listronotus; species Listronotus bonariensis. Next base: position 2,347 of record JACEGR010012927.1, read on the forward strand.
CTATGAAAATGTGTAGGGTGAATGTTTCAAACACCAACTGGGTTACTCCAGAAATAAAAAACTATTCCAATTATGTGAAAGATCTGTATGTATGGTATAAACAGACAAATAGTGCTGAAGTATATAGACACTATAAGGTAGAGCGTACAAATTATCGAAAATTCCTAACAAACTACAAAAAAGTATTAATGAAAATAAGATTCTTAATTCCAAAAACAAAGCCAAGTCAGCTTGGAATATATTTAACAATGAAACTAACAAACGTAAATCTAGCTCCAACATTACTTTAAAAGAAAATGATATACTAGTGGAGGATCCACAGTTGGTGGCTGAAATGTTTAGCCGTCAGTTTAATTTGCCATTCTCACCTCGTGAGGAAAGACAACCGAGCTCTAACAAACAAATACCTACATTTTTTCTAACACCTGTCGATGGACAGGAAATCTTTAATATCATTATGAGTCTTCCAAATAAATTCTCAACAGGACTGGATGAGGTGCCTGTCTGTATGTTAAAATATGTGGCAGAATCCATTTGCTGTCCCCTCGCTGATATTACTAACGAATGTTTTACCACAGGTACATTTCCGTCACAGTTAAAAAGAGCAAAAGTGGTTCCAATACACAAACAGGGAGATCCGCATAATGTAGGTAACTATAGAGGAGTGTCACTACTGCCACCAGTGTCGAAAGTCATTGAGAGGGCCATTTTTAATAGACTTATGGAGTTTTTACGTCTTAATAACATATTGGCTACACAACAACATGGCTTTATTCCAGACAGTTCTACCGAATTGGCAATCTACAAAACATTAAAATTTATATTTGATAAACTGGACCAAAATGAAAAGGTCGCTGGGTTATTTTTTGACTTGTCCAAAGCTTTTGACACGATTGATCACTCACTACTAATGAAAAAGCTTGAAATATATGGAATAAGAGGAATAAGTGCATCACTAATTAAATCCTATATAACAGAGAGACAGCAGGTAGTATGTGTCACGGAAAATGGCAGGCAGTATTTCTCAGAGCCTGTGGAATTAAAGCAGGGAGTTGCACAGGGTTCAATCCTGGGACCTCTGCTATTTTTATTATATGCAAATAGTCTATGTGATGGCTTTATCACTGGATTGGTTTGTCAGTATGCCGATGACACAACAGTAATTCTGGAAGATCCCACCATGGCTGGTCTGTCTGCTGAATGTTCGCATGCTGCGGAACAGATGCAGGCATGGTGCAGGGAAAACCATTTAAAACTTAACAAAGAAAAGACCGGCCTAATTCAGTTTAGTAAAACAAATCAAAATAAGTCTGTTCTTGCACGACTAAATAATAAATCAATACCATTACTAGACAACATTAAATTTTTGGGAGTCTATATAGATCCAGTACTGAATTGGGTAAAACATATTGATGGGTTGACATCAAAATTAAATAGTTACTGTGCTCTTCTTCGCAGAATACGTGATGTGCTGACTGTCGAGACTGTTAGAATGTTCTATTTTGCCTGTGTTCAGTCAATTATAACCTATGGCATATTGTTCTGGGGTGCCTCTGGAAATGCTTCAAATGTTTTTATAGCCCAGAAACGAATTATTAGGACTATATATCAACTGCATCCAAGAACATCTTGTAGACCTTACTTTTTAAGGTTGGGAGTGCTTACTGTCCCATCCCTTTATTTTAAAGCATTAGTGGTATTTGTGAAAAAGTATCCTGATCTATTTCAAACAAACGCCAATCACTACGCGGATGAAATGACGATGGTAACAAGGGGAAGGGACGGCCTAAGTATTCCTTTCCACACTTCAACTTTTTTTGAAAAAGGTCCTTATTTTAAAGCAATTAAAGCATATAATATGCTGCCTAATAACATCAGGAGCATTAATGAAATGAAAAGGTTTAAATCCAAGGTAAATGAATTTTTAATAGATAAATGTTTGTACTCGTTTAATATTGAAAGGTTATAAGCCTTAATTTTTTAAGTAAGGCTTTTGAATTTGTACTTTGTAACTTAATTTGTTTCTTTTTACTTCCACTACTAGTGATGATATTTTAACTTTATGTTAGTTGTTATATTATTTTAATTTTTATTTTAATTTATTTATATGTATCGTTGTAAACCACTTTTGACGTTGCTTTGTGATGTTTGAATCATTTGGTTGGCAATAAAAGTTATTATTATTATTATTATTATTATTATTAAACTGGTATTAAAAATAAATCCTTTATTACCAGCATGTATTATTATGTATCTCATCCTGCCAATTTTTTGGTGTGGTTTGGTTGAAGCTCCTTTTCACATATTCATGTTGCGTTAAGAAAGACAACTTGTCTAGAAACTTCAGATTTTTTGTTTTTTATGTACTCTCTTAAGAATTGCCATCATTTTAAAACAATAGACAGCTCGCACAGCACAATAAGAAACAAACTATAAGAATTGTTTTAACTTCTTTTCTAAACAAAAAACTAAATAAATTATAAACATTTTATTTTATTTTTTATTTTATTTACTCATTAACGGGCATTGCCCAATTACAATTTTAAATAACAAGCATCTACATATATATCTAGTACTAAGCTTTTTTAATTAACAAATATTCAGGACTAAAATTTTATATTTTAGTTAACCACTAAAATACTTAAAAAGCAGTAAAAAATAACAAGCTACTAAGTAATGATTAAGAAACAAGAAAACAACATCCAAAATTAAATTTAAAATATACACATTAAAAAAATCTAACCTTAAAAATAAAACAACATGAAGCCTTAATCTATAAATTGGACTTCATAACCCTTCGAAGCCTATTTAGGGATAGATTAAATAAATCGTCCCCAAATTTATTGGCATGCTGCATCAATCTATTTATTGGGGAAAACTGCCCATACAACCTTTGGTGAAAATTTGTTTGAAAGGTAACAGAATGCCTTAATGTCCTTGAAGGAACATAGAAATTTATAGAAAAGAGCAGTTCACTACATTGCACATTCCCATGAATTAGTTTAAAAAGAAACAATACATCAGCATTTTCACATCTAACTTTCAAACTTTGTATATTAATAGCTTTTCAAGATCTTCAAAATTTATTGTTTCCTGAGGAATATGCAATTTAAAGGCAATGTACCTTAAAAACTTTCTCTGAACAGAATTTAACATTTTAACATATTTCTCATAATATGGATTCCAAACAACAGAACAATTTTCCAAAAGGGGTCTTACTAACGAAGTATACAATAGTTTTATTGAATTTACATTTTTAAAATCTTTGGTATTTCTTTTAATAAACCCTAAAACTCTAAGGGCTCTATTCTTGCAATATTCAGTATGGGAAGAAAATGTAAGTTTATGATCAAAGAACACCCCCAAATCTTTAATAGTATTTACGTGACTTAAAGGCTTGCAATCAATTCTGTAAATATTTCTTTGTACGTTTAAAGATCTACTAAACTGGTTTGATGTGCTTTTTTTATATTTAGAATCATTCGGTTTCTTGTACACCAATCATAAAACCAATCCAAGTCCGCCTGTAAATTAATAACATCCTGTCCGCTACTTATCTTAAGAAAATTTTTTAAATCATCGGCATACAATAAGAATTTAGAAAATTTGGAATGGATGGTCATTTAAACCTTCTCTAATAATTACCTATATAAATACCTCCTAATCTATTGTTCTAATAATTACCTAATAATATAATACTAAAATATTACCAAATTAATATCAGTGTAGGTAAAATATTTAAGTAAATTTAATCCCTACCTGGAATTATCAGATTCTGTGGCATTTTAACAACCCTTACTTAATAACTTTCCTACCTAAAAAATAAAACCCAAATATTGGCAATGAATGTTGGGACAAACTACCTGACAAAAATATTGATCACAAAGTTTTTCATTTGGTGTATTAAAAGAATATATGCCAATAAATTAAATAAAACTATTCATATTAGTCGCCAATAAATTAAATAAAACTATTCATATTAGTTACATCTAAGGCCGGATTTATAAATCAAAATTTAATTTTAGTATTAGTATTAGCAAGTCACAAGATTCAAGAACATACATTTAAATTGAAGTGTTTAAAAATCTTATCTTTTTTAGTTCTAAGAAACGACCTTTAAATTCTCTAAAATTTAAAATACAATACTAAAATAAAGAAATTTATTAGTTGCCTAAATTTGCCATAAAAAGGGTAAAATCCTCGGTAAAATCACTAACTCCTTTCTATTCAAGTTTCATTACTTATTTTTTTTTTATACAGGGTGTCCGGGAAAATGTGGGAAATCTCTCGCACACGTATGGAACAGATGAAAATAACATGACAAATTCCTATAAAATTTTTCCGTTTAAGCCCCCCTGCGGAGATATGATCCCCTAAAGGGGGCAGCTAGAAATCGATTTTTCGTGAATAACTTTTAAAGCGCTCTGTATAATTTGATAATATTTTAGTACGATGCATACTAGTAAAGACCTCTTAAAATAGTGCCCTTGAAACCTATGTCGCTTCTTTAGTTTGCCAGGGACGAGACTAGTTTTCGCACATTATTGATAATATTTTTACGCCCTGTATGGTGAAGACACAAAAATATGTTTTTGGGTAGTTTAAACCTTTTGCTAAAAAAATGGTACTCTTGTTTGACATCGATAAAATGAGCCGTTTACGAGTAAAAAATTATTTTAACAATAAGAGTTTATTTTTGTTTACTAATACAATATTTTATTTTCGATGTAGGTAATTTGTAATTTTTGATTCAGTATTGAAGTCCTCTCGTAGTAGGTCAGAACTCTTATTGTCAAAATAATTTTTTACTCGAAAACGATCATTTTATCGATGTCAAACAAGAGTACCTTTTTTTTAGCAAAGGTTTAAACTACCCAAAAACATATTTTTGTGTCTTCACCATACAGGGCGTAAAATATATTATCAATAATGTGCGAAAACTAGTCCGTCCCTGGCAAACTAAAGAAGCGACATAAGTTTCAAGGCACTATTTTAAGAGGTCTTTACTAGTATGCATCGTACTAAAATAAAATATTATCAAATTATACAGAGCGCTTTAAAAGTTATTCACGAAAAATCGATTTCTAGCTGCCCCTTTAGGGGATCATATCTCCGCAGGGGGCTTAAACGGAAACATTTTATAGGAACTTGTCGTGTTATTTTCATCTGTTCCATATGTGTGCGAGAGATTTCTCACATTTTCCCGGACACCCTGTATATGCCACAAAAATGTCTAAATTTATTGTAGGTTTATATTAATACTAATGCTCATGGTTGTCGGCAGGATGATTTCTAGGGGGTGCAAAAAATTAAAATAATTGAGAACCAAGAAAAAAATATATGAAAAGCAAAAAAAAGGGGCTTCACCTAAAAAAACGAACATTGATCAATCTATTGTCAGTGTAGTGGCGAGCAATTGTGTTGTGGCGAGCAGTGGTGTTTGTGGCGAGCAGTGGTGTTCGTGGCGAGAAGTGGTGTAGTGGCTAGCGTGTCAGCCCCTTACAGCAGCGATCCGGGTTCGAATCTCGGAGTCGGACATCGGATTTTTAATAGCTCGTCACCTCACAGTTGGCAATGGCAAACCACTGTGTAGTATTCTGCCATTTCTAGGTAGTAGTTATTTAAAAATAACGTCCGTGGTGGCACTACCGCGTTGTCTTAAAGGTGCTGTGAAATGCAACTGCATGTTTCAGTGCTTGGGTAACGTTGACAGAACACGACAATATTGGGTAAACATTCAGTAACCCGGCACTCACGGTACACTGGTATTTAGGCATAAGCCTTCGTGAGATGTCATAAAGATAAAAAAAAAAATACACAGAGCTTACAATTTTTTTTTTTTTGAGAGCAAAACAAGTGTTCATTTTTGTAAAGTACTTTTTCATACATTGTCTCTTGTAGTCCTATACAGTGCCATGTACATACAAAAAGAGTGGTGCAAAACAAAGAAAACTTAATTTTTACTTAGCAAAACATACTTTTTATACTTTTTCAATGGGTTTCTTTTTATATTTTTTTTTTTTTTTGGTTTTAAAAATGTTTGGAATTTGCCGATATTTTTGACACGTGAATTTTCGATTGAAAATGAGGTACTTTTTAATATTAAGTCAAAATAATGTAAAAAAATATATTATTTTAAATCAAGAAAATTAACAGTTTATTTGCGACATGCAAAGGTACGTTTTCACTAAAATTTGTAAAATTTATTTCATTTTTGAAAAAGATAAAAATACAGGTACTTTACTCTTAATTGAGCAAAAATTACATTTTTGGCCAAACCTCGTACATGACTGACACAATTTGATATCTGATGATTGCATTATAGGTTTAAGACCATGCAGAACTTTTATAAAGAATAAATTTCTTTTTCTTGTAAAATTAATAACAAAAGTTTCCCATATGCCGCCAACTTACGTAGACACACTGTATATTTCTAGAATAAAGGTAAAACTAGAAACTACAATAAAATATATTTATTTTTTACCAAGTAGGGATGGAACAGGCTTTTCATTTATATTTTGCCTATACCAAAACCAAACTATAACCAAAAAGTATTAAAAAAGCCCTGTACAAAAGTTTCATACTTTTTGATCTATTATCTTTTGAGCATAAAAATAAAAACAAATGAACATTAAAAACTCCAGAAAAATGAGGAGGTAAACTTTTTTAATGAAACACCCTGTAATTATATACAGGGTGTCACATTTAAAAGGTCTCTTAAAGAGCTTTAAAAAAATACCATATTTGATATATCTCCCTTAATAGTTTTGGAAATATGACCATTTATAAATAAAAATGAAAATTTTACTCTTGGAAAGGGGGCGATATTTTGATAATATTTTATACTTTTTTGCTATCTGTTTCGCAAGATGACAAAAAAACGACTCTTCGCTTAGTTGCTCGCGACGCGTCTCCCAAATGGGCGGAGTGCCATTTAAATACATGGTAACCAATTAAGCGAAAGATACTCCAGCAACGCTTCGTCTGACGCTTCTCCTAGATTGACGGGGTTTTTCTGAGAGTCGACTCTGTATCGCGTACCAACGCGTCGCGTCGCCTTTATATGCGGGGTTCCATTTATTTGCATGTAAACTAATTCGGCGATTTTTCTCTTGACGCGACGCTTCGTTAAAGTGGGCGAGCACCTTAACTCCTTTTATTTTTAAAATAGAACGAAATTGTATAAGTAAATATTGTAGAGAATTGAATTTTATGTCAAAATTTAAAGTTAAAGCTTGAGAGTAACAAAAATGTAATTGTCAACTTTTTACATTTGACATATTTAAAAGTATATTTAATAATTTTAAATATTTTTTCTAAATTCGCTGCCCGTAGCCAAGTATTTTAAAAACTGTTAATGTAAAAAATTAACAAAAATATATATATTTTTTTATTTTACCTCTTTAACTTTAGATTTTGGCATAAAATTTAATTCTCTACAACATTAACTACATCATGATCATTTTTTATATTTTTAGTTATAACTCGCCCTGTATGTGACCACTTAAAGTAAACATTTGTATTTATCAGTTTTGGTGTATGGGACCGGTTTTCCCAAAGGATGTTTAAAAAATTATAAAATTTTTGGTCCATTTGTTCTCTTGTAACACCTACCTACCATAAACCAGAATCAGAGCCCAATTCATTTTTTCTTTTTTATTTGTTAGAGTTGTTAGAAGAATGAAAATAGAGTTTCATATTTCAACATAAAATGTACCTACTTTCTAAACACTAAATTATGTCCTATAAAACATTGTTTGCCTAGGGAGTTTTAGACTAGATAAATGAGGATGAGGTTTGGAGATGCCGGATTAGCATACACCAAACGCCTTTTTATTGGGTTTTTGATGTAAAACCTGAATTATACAAAAAGTTAACTGTTTTAATTTAAAAAAAAACCTACTAAACTAAAGCGAGCATACACAACAAAAATTATTGCTTATGCTCGATTTTTTTAATAAGCTTAAATAATAATAATAATAATAATAATAAGCTTTATTGTCATGAAAAATATTTAGATAT
>JACEGR010012928.1:0-10364 GCA_014170235.1 Listronotus bonariensis
TGAGATGTACAGGGTGTCCCATTTTGGTTGTCCCTTATGGGAAACTTGGAAACCATAAGAGATATTAAAAATCTGATACCCATCCTATCGCGAAGCGTTTCAGAATACAGGGTGATTCTCGATTTTTCACTTTTGAAAAGGCCCTGTGGCTTTGTTGTTATTACAGATACGAGAAAACTAATTGCACATTAATTATAAAGACACTTTTTTCCGTAGAATCCAGTGGCGTAGCCAAAAATTTTTTGAGCTGTCATTTTTGACATATGACCCAAACATGTTTTTTTTATTAGGGACACCCTATAAATGATTAGGTAATTAAAGTGCTTGTTTTTTCTGATTAAAATAATATATCATAGTAGGTGGTTTAATAAATTTTTACGTCAAATATTGGAAAAATTATGATTTTAAAGACGCATTTCTATCTGTTTTTAAATTGTTTTATATTTTTCTTTAAAAACAATACTGCCATCCCTCAACTCAGAAGACATTTCCGTAGAAAAAAACAAAAAATTAATAAATTAATTTTTTTATTTTTTTATTTTTTTTCTACGAAAATATCTCCTGAGCTAAGGGATGACAGATTCCTTTTAAAACAAAAAATATAAAACAATTTAAAAACAGATAGAAGCCGCAATGCGTCTTTAAAATCATAATTTTCCAATATTTGACGTAAAAATTTATTAAACCACCTACTATGATATATTATTTTAATCAGAAAAAACAAGCAATTTAATTACCTAATCATTATAGGGTGTCCCTAATAAAAAACATGTTTGGGTCATATGTCAAAAATGACAGCTCAAAATTATTTGGCTACGCCACTGGATTCCACGGAAAAAAGTGTTTGTATAATGTGCAATTAGTTTTCTGTATCTGTAATAACAACAAAGCTACAGGACCTTTTCAAAAGTGAAAAATCGAGAATCACCCTGTATTCTGAAACGCTTCGCGATAGCGATGATCTGTTTTTACCATAAATGTTTTCTTCAAAAAGAGCTCGAAAATGGGGTATCAGATTTTTAATATCTCTTATGGTTTTCAAGTTTCCCATAAGGGACAACCAAAATGGGACACCCTGTACAGCGTGTCCGAAATAGACCTATTGTTTTTCTCAGCGGTACTTTGTTCGTGCGGCAAAGCTGCCTCTAAACTGGTATACTCTCAAAATCAGGCGTGCTTTTAGAATAGACAACCTCAGGGTAAAATTTGCCCTTGTTACTACAAGAGAGACTACAGTAAAAAAGGACAGGGACGTGTAATTTGATTGATTGACATTGGGGGGTCCTGGTTTGTTCTGGTTAGTTTTTGTTTAATTTGTTTAATTAGAAAATTAAGAAAAAAATACCCAGAAGTAACGTGACCTTCTGTAACGTTTCAAACCAATCAAATTTCAGGTGCCTGTGCTTTTTACTGTGGTTTCTAAAAGAGGCACTGGTAGTGTTTTTAAGTGTTTGTTTACCGATTTGATAGTAATAATAATAAATTGGAAAGCAAAAAATAAACTAAAAAGCGAATAATAAACACTGTTTAAAAAAATTAAATCGATTTAAAAATAAGTAAAACTTGCTAAAAATTTAAAAATAACAAATAAAAAAAAATAATTCGGATAATAATATTTGTGCTAAACTCCTAAATATTAATAACCTATAAAACAAAAGCTTTTATACTTTAATAGCATATGTTATTACTAGACATTTTTTTATTTGTTATTTTTAACTTTTAGTCGGTTTAAATTTTTTTAAATTGTTTATTTATTATTTTGTGTAACTTAAGTGTAAAAAAATAAATATATTAAATTACCATACAAAGCCTTCCGTTTAAAATTCAAAAATAGTTAAAATATTCTGGTATTTTTTAATTACAATCTGGAAAGTTTTTAAAAACAAATGGAAATAATTCTAGAGTAAGATCCCAGAGCCCCCAGACCTACGTCATTTTAGCAAAGCTGAAATAAGGATTATTAGTATTCAGAGTGATTCAAAAATCGATCACGAAACTTAAGGGGTGATTCTACTTAAAAAATAAGGGTAGAGCTTCATATATTTTTTTCAAAATGTCATTCGTTTTCGAGTTACAAGCCGTCAAAGTTCAATTTTTATTTTGGTTTCTTCGCTATATTGCATTTATTTTTTAACCAATCCAGTTGATATTAGGCATACAAATCGAGCTTTGTAGATTCTAAAATTTTAAGATAAAAGTACTTTTTATTAATACCGCCAGAGGGCACTTTAACTAAAACTTAAAATTTATTTATCATAACTTTTTTATTTTGACAGATATCCCAAAGCTGGGGGCACCATTTTATAGACAATCAAAAACTTAAAAATAAGGTACTCTTTATTAAAGTCGATAAACCTCACCGTTTAAGCACCAATAGACATTAAAGTTTTCATCAATTTCAATCAAATTACCTACATACATACAGGGTGTCCAGTAACTCAACCGACAAATTTTACGTGGCGATTCTACAACAAAAAATAGGAAAAAAACTTCATATAAAACTTATGTCCGTAATATCTTAGTATTTGAACGACGAGGTGTTAAAAATTAAAAAAAAAAGGTTTTTTTAAGAATTTAACACACCGTAGTTTAAAAACTAAGACGTGTGAGACATATGTTTATATGAAGTTTTTCTCCTTATTTTGTCAAGTAGAATCACCCCTTTGTTTCGTGATCGATTTTTGAATCGTATATAGATATACCGGGTGATGCATCGCCGGGCGGGACATAGGAAATCCCATGTAATTTTTAATGGGGTCAATTATTGGCTTGCCTAATTATTTTTAGCGAAAAATTCTATTGAAGTTTATTGAAAAGCATGCAAATCTACGTACATGGTAAAAACTTTAGATTTTTCGGTTAACTCTGTTTGCTAGTTAGATGCTAATATATTTTTAAAAATTGTTACATTATTAGCGCCTCATATTTATAATAACAATAAAAATACCAGTTACTACGAATTTTTAATAATAATAATAATAATAATAAAGCACTAAATTTCAAAATGACAACGTCACGCTAACTGGTATTTTTGTTGTTCATAAATATGAGGCGATAATAATGTAACAATTTTTAAAAATATATTAGCATCTAACTAGCAAACGGGTTAACCGAAAAATCTAAAGTTTTACCATGGACATAGATTTGCATGCTTTTCAATAAACTTCAATGGAATTTTTCTCTAAAGTAATTAGGGTAGGGTGGTGTATTTTTTTTACACCACATGATGACAAACCAAATGCTCTTTCAAATGGTGTATGGTTGCCTATACCTATCTTATATATACCTTTTAAGTAAATTCCGTTTTAACATATTTTTATTCCAAATGTCTATTTAAATGTAAGTAGGCTGTGATATAGCTATGCCTATTTACTAAGCCGTTATTACAAAATGTAAATTTGTTGAAAAAAAGCACAAAATTAAAAGATTTTGTATTATCTGCCACTATTTTTAAAATTCACAGAGTTATAATAATAAGTTATAATTAAAAATTTTTCCACAAAGTTTTTGAACTACAGGGTGTTAAAAATTAAAAAAAAACATTTTTATATTCACTTTTATACCAATTTAGATATTTTAAACAAATTTGAAGGACGCCTTCTATGCTCCAAAAGACATTTTTGGCATACAAGAAAAAAATTACCAGTGTCGTTCATGAGGGGTTTAAGGTAAATATTTTTAAGAAAAAATAATACGCCACTGCATTTTTCTAAAATAAAAATAGTTTTTAAAATGCCCATTTAGTTTGACACAAATTTGATTTCTTGACTTTTTTTCATTTGATGCATGGTTTTCACGTAAGTAAATAAAAACCATTTCTCGGCATGGTCAAATCCCTACCTAATTAAAGACATAAAATATCGAAGGTAATTTTTCACTGTAAAAATTATAGATACGAAATAACCATGCCAATGATTTTTACTTATTTACGCGAAAACCGTGCATCAAATAAAAAAAAGTCAAGAGATCAAATTTGTGTGAAACTAATGGGCATTTTAAAAATATTTTTGTTTTAGAAAAATGCAGTGGCGTACCATTTTGTTCTTAAAAATATGTTACCTTAAACCACTTATAAACAACACTGGTAAAAATTAATTTTCTGGTATGCCAAAAATGTCTTTTGGTGCATAGGAGTGCGTCCCCCAAATTTGTTTAAAAGATCTAAATTGGTATAAAAGGTATTATAAAAACCCAATTTTTTTAAATTTGTACACCCTGTATCTCAAAAGTAAAGACGTTTAGGACATATGCTAAACTCTTTTTCATATATTTTTGTGTAGAATCACCCCTTAAAATATACGAACGGAGTTTCCGGACACCCCGTATAGAGGGAGTCACCTGCAGCCATTTGTTTTTTTTTAAATGTTGTTACTTTTTTGCATTGGTATATTATGATTCTAGCAGATAATTTTTATTATTCACATTTTTTGCGCAAAAAGGTATACTTGATAAATATCGCTACGAGTCTATAAATTTTTAGTCGAGATCTCTCAAAAACGCCGTAACTAAGGAACAATACAGAAATAGCTGAAAAATATTTTATGTTTTACCCATCTATTATTGATCTGTAATACCTTAGAAACGAAATATATGTAATGGTAGCAATAATACCTGCTATCACACCTAGGGTATTATAAGCGGGTATTAAGATAATGCCCGCTTATAATGCCCTAATGCGCTAATATGGCAATTTTATTGCTTATCCAATTTTATTTCTCTTACAATAAAGATCAAGTTTATACAAACATATGTATTAAAATAAAAACAATAACTTACCAGTTCCTGAAAATATGCCATTAAAACGGTTTCGGTTATTTGAAGAATTGCGTTCGCATCTTTCCAAATACGAAATATGCCATACTCCCGATCATACTGTTGCCTTGATTTAACTGGCAAAAGATTTTCGGTCGCTTTTATGGCCGTTTCTCTTATATTTTGTGGAATTTCTTCCATTTTGAGAAAATCGTTAAATAAAAAATGCCAACTGACTAACTGATAGAAACATCAAAGTCAAACTTAACACCAGTCATTATCTACTTACGTATACAGGTACAGGTGCAACTTATTTTTTATATTGCGAATAAATAATGTAATTAGTCATTGAAAAACTCTTTTGGGTAAAACATAAAGCATTAGTATGCAACTTTACAGGTTATAATAGCTATTTATGTATCAAGGGCTTTACTGGACTATAATGCCCATCAGGTCGAAATTTCGAATATTTCGACCTTCAGGGCATTATAGTCCTAGTAACGCCCTTGATACATAAATAGCTATTATAACCTGTAAAAGTTTTTTACCTTTATTTTTAAATTATATTTTTATTAAAACACAGTGTACTGCTATTCAAAAACTTTATTAAGACATAGAACACTTTACATGTTTCTGATCTTAATAACTATATCACTTACATAACTAACTAACCTGACTTATTTTATGCTTTATTTATTTTCTGGGAGATTAAATTTACACAAAATATTATTTGACTTTTCTTCAGAATAAAATTAAAAAAGTTTATTTAACATTTTAAAAATTAAAACTTTTATATATTTTGAAGAACTATTCTGCTCTTACACAATATAATAAAAGTTATTATTTATAGTATATTATCAGTAAAACTATTTACCACATTTTTACTTTATATTAAATATTTTATTATTTTATTTCTTTTAAAGTAATAATAACTTTTATTATATTGTGTAAGAGCAGCATAGTTCTTCATAATGTATAAAAGTTTTAATAATCTAAATGTTAAATAAACTTTTTAATTTTATTCTGGAGAAAAGCCAAATAATATTTTATTTAACCTAACTTACTTTAACAGCTTTTATTATATGCCTAACTTAATATTCTACAGAAATCTAGAAACAATCTCTTAAAAAATCTTATTAGAGACATTTTGCACCTCTTAAAAAAACAGACATTTTTTGGCCTCCTTATGGTTATCGTTATTAAATATAACGATTACGGCAGCAGTTTTAGATAGAGATTTTTGCAGCTTCTTTTAAAAAATTTATCTTGCGTCATGCGTTTCTCGACACATAGCCTAATTTTTGCCTTTTGGTTCTACTGATTTTAAAGTTAACGAAAAATCAGTATTTACTTTTATTCTTCATAAGACATAAATTCATATTTAAATATATGCAAACACTTCTGTTGATTCCGTTTTTTAAAGTAGATGCAAACAATACAGTATAGGCAAAACACAAAAAGTAACATTAGGCTTGGTAGTAGAATAAAAAAGCAAGTGTGCCAGATTGTAACATCTAAATTAATTACTGATTTAGAATATCCGTAAAAGTGCAAGTCCGTTTTAATTTCTTAACACTATTTGATTTTTATTACTGCTATAGATTTTTCTGCTAATTAGAGCCTAGGTATAAATGATATTTTAATTAATACGGCATTAAAATTTTAACCTTTTAAATAATTGATATTAAAATTTCTACAATCCGGCAACCACGCAGTTTAACAATATCGATAACGATAACGATAAGCTCTTCGGTATTCATCCGTAATTAAAGGAGTCCGGTATGGTTAATAACGATAACGGATCATGTTTGCGTTACTGCGCAATCTTAGAATAACGTTAACCACAACGGAATTGCAAAACAAGGGGTGCAAAATGTCTCCATTATCACATTACTTATACTCCAAACAAAAATTATTCCTCGGCTCGATTTTTTCTCATAATATAATAAATATCTTTTAATAATTAAGGTATCAAGGCAATTAAAAAAAAATAATATATTTTAAGAAAAGGTGTTATTTGCTGTTAACCATACATCATCTTACAGGGTGATTAAAGGTTTTTTGAAAAAAATAATTATTATAAATCGCCCTTGCCCTAAATGATAAGCTATTAAAAGGGATTTAATTAAATTTGTGATTTCAAAATCTTAGAAATAGTAAGGATATAATAATTTATTTACAAATACAATAAATTTTAACAGCACGTCATACAAAGCGATTATAAATTGGTTATTTTTTTCAAAAACTTTTAATCACCCTGTAAGATGCATTGTTAACAGTAAATAACAACGTTTTCGCCAAAGTTATAGCTTCACCTTACGTAATTATTAAAAGAGATATGGTAATTTAAATTAATTGCCAATGTAACCTACAAAAAAACATACAATCACATGATTAACATTATCTTCTAAAAAATTTTAAAAATCACGCTCGTTAATTTCATATATATTTTGACATACAAGAATCAAAAACAAAGTTATTATTTATTACAAAATACTTATTTTCAGATTTTTTAAATAAATATTTTTATAACCCTCTAAAACAGCAGCTTTTAATTTTGAAGGTAACAGTAAAGATAAACAATGCGAAACATTTTTAAATTCAAAGTTATTGTTTTACATGCGAGAGACTGTAATGTGGTTATAGTTTTTTAGAGTACTATCATATTCACTCATCGTAACAGATTTTTTAAAAATAATATTTACTGTCTTTTTTAAAAATATTTAATAAAAAATATTACTTACCCTTTTGGTGCAGCGATTACTGTATAACTGTTGGATTATAATGCACTTAACACTTTACACACCTGCTTATATATGGTTGTACTTTCTTTTCTATTTGATTGTTTAAGGAAAAAATCGGAAAACCAAGGTTTCTCTTTGTACACTGTACTCTCCAATAACTAATTTATACTTTTGAAGAAATGAAAAACTGGGTTTCATATAAATACAGCATGTTGTTTCTACACAATTATCTCATTCTACTTAGTCAAATAAGTACCTACAGATATATAATACATTGTAAGTTAATATGTATTCTACCTATAAAAATAGCTTAATTCAATAATTTAATGAAAAAATAATACTTATTCTCCAAAAACCTTATTAGAAATTTCATTAATAAACTGTTTTGAGTCTATAGTTAAAATTAAAAATGGTTTTCCTAAATTATTTATTAATAATCTTGAACTGCCGATAACTCTTCAAAAAGAAATTTATAATAATCGTCAAAAACTGTGGAAAGTTTATTGTAAATCTCTTTGAATATGATATTTTGAAGTGTATCAGTCATATAGATTTAAGTAATGGGGTTTTATTTCCTTGTTGTCAAATATTTTTAACCTTCCGTTACTCGCGCGCGGACTGTCGCTCCGCAAAGATATATTTGATTAATTTACTCACGTCGTGTTGCTTCCAGAAACGGCCCCCACTAAGTACCTTCCTACAATCGGCCGCTTGTTGGCACTGCAAAGTCTTACTTAGGTTAGTGCGTTTCTTGCCAATCCAGAGGCAAATGCGGAGTAAGAGTCCGCAGCGAGTAATCGTGTTACAATTTGTGCTTTTGCTTTTGATGTTGATTTTTAATTAAAAGGTAAATTTTAGATATTAGAGGATCAAAATTTTTTTATTTAGTATGGGTGTTTGGATTTTACAGGATGGCTTATTATGAGAAAGAACAAGAGCGACTACATAAATTGATGGAATATTGTATGCAAGAGGATACAGTGGATGAACTCGTTACCTATGATGATGAATCTGATAAAGATGAGGTAGATTTGTTAGAAACAGAAAATCATGACAGTGAGACTGAACAAGAATTTTCTGATGATGATTCAACCGATGTAGAGTCGCCAAAAGGGCCATATTTCCTAGGAAAAGATAAATGCAGCAAATGGAAAAAGCATGTTCCTGTAAAAACAGTTAGAACAAGATCTGAAAATCTTATTAAACATTTGCCAGGTCCTAAAAATGCAACAAAAATCTAAAAGATATTTTGGAAATTTGGCATTATTTTATCGATCTAGATATGCTTAGGAATATTGTTAAGTATACAAATCAACATATCGAGAGCATCCAGAAAAATTATTCCAGAGAACGAGATGCGAAAACCACAGATATTCCTGAAATTCAAGCAGTAATTGGTCTCTTGTATTTGGGTGGATTATTAAAAGTAAGTCGTCTGCATGTAGATGAATTATGGAATTCTAATGCAACGGGGATAGAGCTTTTAGACTAACAATGACACGCAGTAGGTTTCAGTTTCTTCTGCAGCATATAAGATTTGATAATATGGAAACCCGAACGGAAAGAAGAAAGTTTGACAAACTGGCACCAATAAGAGAATGCTTTGATACATTTGTTATAAAATGTCAAACAGCGTACACGCCTTTTGAATACGTAACAATCGATGAGAAGTTGGAAGCATTTAGGGGCAGATGCAGCTTTCGGCAGTACATTCCTAATAAACCCAACAAATATGGAATTAAAATATTTGCACTTGCCGACGCCAAAACATATTATACTTGCAATTTGGAAGTATACTTAGGCCGGCAGCCAGATGGACCAAATGCGATTGACAACTCCCCAAGTGCAGTTGTTCTAAGAATGTGCGAGCCAATAAAAGGAACTAGTCGAAATGTTACGTGTGATAACTGGTTCACTGGGATTGAACTGGTAAAAATCCTACTCAATGAATATAAACTAACATGTTTGGGCACACTTCGCAAAAACAAGCGAGAACTACCAACAGAATTCAGCTGCCCCAAAAACAGACCAATTGGCTCTAGCATGTTTGCTTTTCAAAAAGATCTATCCCTCGTTTCATATATTCCCAGAAGGAACAAAAATGTATTACTGGTATCGAGCTTACATCACGATGATGCAGTAGATTCTACTACCGAGAAACCAGAAATGATATTAGACTATAACGCTACCAAAGGTGGTGTAGATACAGTTGATAAGCTATGTGCCACGTATGACTGTGCAAGGAATACCCGAAGATGGCCAATGGTAGTGTTCTTCTCCATGCTGAATGTTTCAGGCATTAATTCAATGGTATTATATTTTGCAAACAATCCAGACATTCAGTTATTACGCCGAAAATTCTTACGTCAGCTTTCGTTCCAACTCGTAGAAAGTCATCTTAAAGCCAGAAGTCAAATTACAAACATTCCAAAGACAATGAGCGGAAGAATAAAGGAAATCGTTGGAGAAGAACAGGCTCCCGGGCCAAGTGTTGAAAGGCCTGCAAGTACTAGAGGACGCTGTAGTTTTTGTGATAGAAAAAAGAATAGACCAACAAGATTTTCCTGTAAGAAATGTGGAAAATACATATGTGGAGAACACTCATTATATGTATGTTCGGACTGCTATACTTACAATACTTAAAATTCAGTTTTTCTTGTCAATTGTATCCTTATTTCTTAGTATTTCATAGTTATGTATGTTAATTTTTATCCTTTAAAATAATAACAATAATACTTATTAGTATACTTGTTATTTTATTTGTTAAAAGTTGTCTTTTTGCATTAAATAATAAAAATATAATAAACGCGGACTGACAGTCCGCAGCGAGTACTTGTGTACTAAATTAGGCGCGAGTAATGAAAGGTT
>JACEGR010012929.1:0-10363 GCA_014170235.1 Listronotus bonariensis
TGTGATTACCCCTATATTATCAAAAAAAGTGAATGACCAATAAAAGTATTTTTAACTGGTATATCATGTTCCTATACCTTAATGCTATGGTTTCGTAGATAAAAGCAAGTTTTTAAAAGTAAATATTTACCATAACAAGTATTTATCAAAGATAGCCATGAAACGTCGCGATCAAAAGCAAGATTATGATTATTTGGCAGTAAGCTTTTAAAAACGCCAAAAATAGCAGCAAAAAATTACCATTTTAAAATTTGTACGTAAACACATATTACCGGTAAACTTGACCGGTTTCGCACTTCGCACAGCAACCTTAATAAATTGCTGGCTTTAAAGCATACACCACATACGACTTGGATAATAGCATAAACCAAGTGTCAAAAAGTATATAGATTCATATAAGCGTAGATAATGGGGATGCCATATTCTTGACCGATCGGTAAGGCCTGCCGGTCTTAATGACCGGATCTGTTTTTAAGGGTTAAAGACGCATGCTAAAAAATGCACCATTTTATTAACTGTGCGAGGCCGTAAACATTCCAAAATGCTACTAGCCACTGATATTAGATCAGTAGCGTAGATACTATGGGTCTAGGCGGGGAGTGCCCCAGAGATCCCAAGCTCAGGGAAGCCCCTTGGACTTAAGAGGAGCCTACGGGCTACTTAAAACAAATACAATACAGAATAAAGGTAAATACCTTAAGGACGTTTTAGGACCTTTTTTGCTCTCCTACTTTTTGTTTTACTTTTTTTTGGGTTTCCTACTTTAGTAGGCCTAGTTACGCTTCTGTGTTTAGATATTTTAAATGTGCCCCTAATTTTGTTATATTAAAATAAAAGAAATAATTTAACTCACGTCTTAGCCTAATACTTAGGTGAAAAATTATTTTAATTTAAAGCAAATTAAACATTAAATTATCCAACTGGACTACAAAACCTGCACCTCGTTTAATCCTTTACCTTGCCCGAGTCGTGTTGGCTTTAGCTAACTATTAACCAACACAATGCCGCCATTGTTGTATTGTTCGGCTTACAAACTTACAAGTAGTAGTAAAACGCATTTAGACCCATGCCATCATTTGTAACTGCATGTTGAATTATTGTTTTTCGGAGGAGTAGCACTAACTTTCGTACATAGAATGATTCGCATTCATTACTAAGTTGGGGTTAATTATATCCTTTCTACATTGTTTTCTGAATTTTTAAGAATCAGCTGACAATGCCGATATTATTTATTTTATTGACTACAGATATAAATAATATATTAGGTATACAGTACATTTTTGAATGTCCCCTCTCCTTTTATTTTTTCAACCAATAAATTTAAAAAAGTAAAACTTAGGGATATAAAATTAATGCATAAATACTATATTTTAGAATGAAATTGACATATGAAAATTTCAAGATGGCGGCTGGGGTCTTATGATACATCATTTTAAAGGTTCCGACGGGTACTTTATAACCCTAAAATAAAAAGTCAATACCTTCACTGAATACAAAATGGCGGTACTTTAAACATTACCTAAATTCCTGATTTGGATGGCCATAATTCCAAAACTAATAAAGTTAAATGTTTTTTAATGATGATACTTGTGATAATATACAGGGTAGAAAAAAGTACATATTTTTTCAATGAAACACCCTGTATATTATATTAACATTTAAGAAAATTCCACATTAAGTACATCTAACTATTTGTTTTGGAAATATGGCCATCCAAATCAGGTATTTGAGTAACTTTTAAAGTACCGCCATTTTGTACTAGGCTAAAGATATTAACTTGATATTCTAAGGTTATGAAGTATTCATCAAGAGATTTAAAATGATAAACCACAAGACCCCCTTTTCATTTAATTTTTTTGAAAGGTGGCGCCCAGCCGCCATCTTAAAATTTTCATTTGAGAATTTTACTCTAAAAAATAGTATTTATATATATATATCAATTTATTATCCCAAAATTTAACTGTTTTTAAATTGGTACGTTTAAAAATTAGAAAAAAGGGGGAAATAAAGAAATGCACCGTATATTTTTAGAAATTTTATTGCCTTACCCTCGTTTCACACTTAGCCGGTTGCGCCGGACAAAGTGATGAAAAATTATACGAAGTCTTTGAGTTTGCCGACTTTTCGCGTTCTCTACGTCTGAAAGGTCTCAGAAGACTCCATACACTTCGATTGCACTCGTCCGTCGTCCGCATTCCCGGCTTCCGCTGGTTTTCGCTAATGTGAAAAGGCAGTTAGGGTACCTTTAGATTAAAATCAATTTGCTTAGAAGCTAAGACTCGCATAGCCGGCGCGCGACCCGACTTTCAATATAAACGAACCCTAACAGTCAAACATGCGTGTCCCGTCGCATGGCGTGTCACGGACATGTTGCCAGCTGTTGAGCGGGACGGTGATGGGGCGCGAGCCCACAAGGTTATGAATTTTATAACCTCGTTGGCGTGAGCATTGTGTTATCTAAATTTTTATATGACATTGACATGCGTCCATCGCATAGAAATGTAGAAGTTATTCATTTCTAATTTGATTAGCACATTTTACCTAGCTGCCGCCAAGTGTTGCTCGCTGTTTGGCGGAAGCTTTCTGATTTAACCAACACGTCGCGCTTATACCGCGCTCATGTCACCCTGCCGTCTTGTCCTACTTGCTGTTTGCTGCAAGCTTAAAGCCCTGTATACCGGGTGCTAACGAACCAGAAAACACTACCTTTAGCCTTAAATTGAAATTTAGAACTTATTTCCTAATAATTTATGGTAACTATATTCTCTTATTATCTCTATTCATTGTAGTTTGTAAAACATAAATATTTTAAAGCTGGGTTGCCCTAAAAACTGTTAGGTTAATAAATGGAATATAATTAAAAAAAAAGATTGATGACTTGGTAAATTAAAAACTTTGGCTTAAGGTAGTGTTTTATTAGAATTCTTCACTTCCGAAAGTCAATTTTGTGCTTAAACCGGATATTGTACTTTTAGGGTAATAAGGTTTATTTAATAGGTTTTAAAAATCTCCTAATATCTGTTTTAAGTTAATTAATTAAAATTAAGGGTAATATGACATTTTCAAACGCCATTTTCTTAAAAATTAATTAAGATAGATATAGTCGCTACATAAAAACTGACATCAAATACCTGCATCATATCCATTATATCCAAACAAACGTCCAACTAAAAGTTCAAAATCGTATATCTACCAGTTTTAAAGTAAATGTATTGTATACCGGTATACATTGTAAAACTCTTAAAATTTTTTAATTTAGTTTTATTTTTATTATTTAATGCAGGTATCTTGACGAGGACCTTAGAGGCTTAAAGGTTTATAAAAAAAAAACATGTTTTTAAATTATTGTTAATTACCTGTAATATACTTATGTATAATAGAATATAACACAATAATTAATAGTTTAAAAAAACTAAAAAAACACGCTTTTATATGCAACCGAACTAAAAATTAGAAAATAATTTTTCATTAAAAAAAATATTGTCATTTCATAGTAAAAAGCGTGGGGTGCATTTTACTATTTTTTCATAACTTTTCCATCATAGATATTTGCAAATATAATAATTATAACATTTAATATATTTATCACCCCACGCTTTTTACTATGAAATGACAATATTTTTTTAAATGAAAAATTATTTTCTAATTTTTAGTTCGGTTGCATATAAAAGCGTGTTTTTTTAGTTTTTTTAAACTATTAATTATTTTTCATTTTTAGTTTCTGCTACTTCTTGACAAAATGGCGAAAAATTCCAACAGATTGCAACTCACTAAAAAATTTCTTCTTCATTAAGTAGCAAAGTTTGAAATTTTGCCAACAAATGGCAATCCAGGCAACCCACTAAAAAATTTCTTCTTCATTTAATAGCAAAGTTTGAAATGTTGCCAACAGATGGCAACCTAGGTGTTGTTTTTATAATATAATGGAATTTTTTTCCTGGCGATCCAAAAAGATAACGGGATACTGTTTGCAGATTATTGCATTGTCATGTTTCCTTAATACGTGTGCAAAGTTTCAAAGAAATCGAATAGCTGGAAGTTGGTTAAAATTAGGCTCAAAGATTCCGTTACATAGCCAGATAGTTACAACCCAAGTTAATAAAAAAGCGTGTTAACGGCATTTATTAACTGTTATTGTTCATAAAAATTGAACACCAATGGTGCAACTAACCCTATATTTTTATTGTTCATAAAAATTGAGCACCAATGGTGCAACTAACCAAATTGTGTAAAAACCAAAAAATTTCTTCTTCATTTAATAGCAAAGTTTGAAATGTTGCCAACAGATGGCATCCTAGGTGTTGTTTTTATAATATAATGGAATTTTTTTCCTGGCGATTCAAAAAAGATAACGGGATACTGTTTTTAAATTATTGCATCTTCATCGGTCCTTGACACGTGTGCAAAGTTTCAAAGAAATCGAATAGCTGGAAGTTGGTTAAAATTAGGCTCAAAGATTCCGTTACATAGATAGATAGATAGTTACAACCCAAGTTAATAAAAGCGTGTTAAAAATAGGGGCTATTGTTAAATGATTTTGTATACGTTCATATAACACATAAATAAACGATCGCCAAAAAATTAATTTTTTGGTTCATTTTAAAGCTTCACTAAAACTTTACAAAAAGCTTTTATTTTACGCCCTAGAATGTTCAGTTATGTGACAATCAACCCGATTGCAGCCATTGAAAAATTAATATTGCATTCGAGCTGTAAAAAGCCAATGGCTTTATAATGACGCTTTAGTTTTCCATTCTTGTACGTGAGGGAAAAACTTTACCGACGTGTGGACAGCCGAAACTGGCATTACCGTTTTTAATGAACAATTGCTTTCGAACTTTGTTTGGCAACCCTAGATTATTAATTTTTAAAAATAATTTTTGTTTGTTAGGAAAACCTTTATAATTGATTTTAAAATTTACCATGTTTAGGTAGACCGTTGCCTCAAAGTGTGGAGTTTTATAATAATGCTTTAGTTATTTATTTTTGTACGTGACAGAAAAACTTTACCGTCGTATTGAAAGCCGAGACTGGTATTACCGTATTTAATACAATTGCTTTTAAACTTTGTTTGGCAGCGCTAGATTTTTATGTTTAAAAGTTTTTTTCGCTTATTAAGAAAGCTTAGATAATATATTTTGAATTTTATTGTTATAAGTAGACATTTGCCTCAAAGTGTAAAGCTTTATAAGGACATTTTAGTTTTCTATTTTTGTACGTGGGAAAAAAACCGACGTGTAGAAAGCCAAAACTGGCATTACAGCTTTTAGATACAATTGCTTTTAAACTCTGTTTGGCAGCACTAAATTTTTATTGTTTAAAAATATAATTTTCTCTTGTTAAGAAAACATATATAGTAGATTTTAAATTTTACCGTAAATAGGTAGGTAGACTTTTGCCTTACAGTGTGGAGCTGTAAAATGACGTTTTAATTTTCCATTCTCGTTAGTGACGGTAAAACTTTACTGACTTGTGGACAGCCGAAACTGGCACGACCGTTTTTCATGAGGAATTGCTTTTTAACTTTGTTTGTCAGCGCTAAATTTTTATTATTTATAACTAGTTTTTGTTGTTAGAGAAACTTAATTAATTGATTTTTAATTTGACCGTAATTAGGTAGACATTTCCCTTGAAGGGTAGAGATTTATAGTAAGGCTTTAGTTTTCCATTTTTGTACGTAAGAGAAAACTTTACCGCAGTGTGGACATATAAAACTTGCATTACCGATTTTAAAGAACAATAATTGCTTTTGAACTTTCTTTGACAGCGCTAAATTTTATTACTTGAAAAAAAAACTCGCTTCTTAAAAAACAGTTATATTTTAAAATTAACTGTTATAATTAGAAATTTGCCTCAGTTCTCCATTCTTGTACGTGAGAAAAAACTGGTGAGTGCTGCCGCAAAACTATTACGGATCCGTGTTCATGACGTAAAAATATAACAAAAACGTCTATCCCATGTCTGGGTTAGTACTCTATTCCTCATAAGAAAATATTGCTAAAAAATATTTAAAAATTCAAAGATAAATTATGGTGGCCAGAATTTACCCTTAAGCTCAAAGTAACGAAAAGAAGAAAACAACAAAGAAAATATTTATTAAAACAACACCACTATCCAACCCAGAGATGTGATATAAATGTTTCGTTTTATTTTTGCCTTGTGAATACACTGTAGTAATACACAGATGCTGTTATATCTTAAATTGGCACAAAATATTTTACTCCCTTTAAAGACAGTTAAAGAAAACGTCCTGCTTTTCTATGCTATCCACCACGACTCTCTCCCCAGACCGGTTTCGCCTGCCTTACAGGAACTCCTCAGTGAGGCTGTATCGAGTCGTGGTGAATAGCATAGGAAACCAGCGTCCTCTTATTAGACAAGTTTCGTTGTCCAGCGGTAGGATATTAAATCCTGCCGTTGATGCCTACTGAAATCGCATTCAGTAAATACGAGCATCAATTGTAGCGGGGTGGCTATGTATGTTAAAGCAAAAAGGAAAAATTCCCTACTGTCTCGGTGTATAATACAAAATATTTTACTCCCTTTAA
Organism: Listronotus bonariensis; assembly: GCA_014170235.1. Taxonomy (NCBI): domain Eukaryota; kingdom Metazoa; phylum Arthropoda; class Insecta; order Coleoptera; family Curculionidae; genus Listronotus; species Listronotus bonariensis. The sequence goes on from JACEGR010012929.1 coordinate 6,549, forward strand.
AGACAGTTAAAAGAAAACGTCCTGCTTTTCTATGCTATCCACCACGACTCTCTCCCCAGACCGGTTTCGCCTGCCTTACAGGAACTCCTCAGTGAGGCTGTATCGAGTCGTGGTGAATAGCATAGGAAACCAGCGTCCTCTTATTAGACAAGTTTCGTTGTCCAGCGGTAGGATATTAAATCCTGCCGTTGATGCCCTACTGAAATCGCATTCAGTAAATACGAGCATCAATTGTAGCGGGGTGGCTATGTATGTTAAAGCAAAAAGGAAAAATTCCCTACTGTCTCGGTGTATAATACAAAATATTTTACTCCCTTTAAAGACAGTTAAAAGAAAACGTCCTGCTTTTCTATGCTATCCACCACGACTCTCTCCCCAGACCGGTTTCGCCTGCCTTACAGGAACTCCTCAGTGAGGCTGTATCGAGTCGTGGTGAATAGCATAGGAAACCAGCGTCCTCTTATTAGACAAGTTTCGTTGTCCAGCGGTAGGATATTAAATCCTGCCGTTGATGCCTACTGAAATCGCATTCAGTAAATACGAGCATCAATTGTAGCGGGGTGGCTATGTATGTTAAAGCAAAAAGGAAAAATTCCCTACTGTCTCGGTGTATAATACAAAATATTTTACTCCCTTTAAAGACAGTTAAAGAAAACGTCCTGCTTTTCTATGCTATCCACCACGACTCTCTCCCCAGACCGGTTTCGCCTGCCTTACAGGAACTCCTCAGTGAGGCTGTATCGAGTCGTGGTGAATAGCATAGGAAACCAGCGTCCTCTTATTAGACAAGTTTCGTTGTCCAGCGGTAGGATATTAAATCCTGCCGTTGATGCCCTACTGAAATCGCATTCAGTAAATACGAGCATCAATTGTAGCGGGGTGGCTATGTATGTTAAAGCAAAAAGGAAAAATTCCCTACTGTCTCGGTGTATAATACAAAATATTTTACTCCCTTTAAAGACAGTTAAAAGAAAACGTCCTGCTTTTCTATGCTATCCACCACGACTCTCTCCCCAGACCGGTTTCGCCTGCCTTACAGGAACTCCTCAGTGAGGCTGTATCGAGTCGTGGTGAATAGCATAGGAAACCAGCGTCCTCTTATTAGACAAGTTTCGTTGTCCAGCGGTAGGATATTAAATCCTGCCGTTGATGCCTACTGAAATCGCATTCAGTAAATACGAGCATCAATTGTAGCGGGGTGGCTATGTATGTTAAAGCAAAAAGGAAAAATTCCCTACTGTCTCGGTGTATAATACAAAATATTTTACTCCCTTTAAAGACAGTTAAAGAAAACGTCCTGCTTTTCTATGCTATCCACCACGACTCTCTCCCCAGACCGGTTTCGCCTGCCTTACAGGAACTCCTCAGTGAGGCTGTATCGAGTCGTGGTGAATAGCATAGGAAACCAGCGTCCTCTTATTAGACAAGTTTCGTTGTCCAGCGGTAGGATATTAAATCCTGCCGTTGATGCTCTACTGAAATCGCATTCAGTAAATACGAGCATCAATTGTAGCGGGGTGGCTATGTATGTTAAAGCAAAAAGGAAAAATTCCCTACTGTCTCGGTGTATAATACAAAATATTTTACTCCCTTTAAAGACAGTTAAAGAAAACGATCCTGCTTTTCTATGCTATCCACCCACGACTCTCTCCCCAGACCGGTTTCGCCTGCCTTACAGGAACTCCTCAGTGAGGCTGTATCGAGTCGTGGTGAATAGCATAGGAAACCAGCGTCCTCTTATTAGACAAGTTTCGTTGTCCAGCGGTAGGATATTAAATCCTGCCGTTGATGCCTACTGAAATCGCATTCCAGTAAATACGAGCATCAATTGTAGCGGGGTGGCTATGTATGTTAAAGCAAAAAGGAAAAATTCCCTACTGTCTCGGTGTATAATACAAAATATTTTACTCCCTTTAAAGACAGTTAAAGAAAACATCCTGCTTTTCTATGCTATCCACCACGACTCTCTCCCCAGACCGGTTTCGCCTGCCTTACAGGAACTCCTCAGTGAGGCTGTATCGAGTCGTGGTGAATAGCATAGGAAACCAGCGTCTTCTTATTAGGACAAGTTTCGTTGTCCAGCGGTAGGATATTAAATCCTGCCGTTGATGCCCCCTACTGAAATCGCATTCAGTAAATTATATATATTAAAGCAAAAAGGAAAAATTCCCTACTGTCTCGGTGTATAATACAAAATATTTTACTCCCTTTAAAGACAGTTAAAAGAAAACGTCCTGCTTTTCTATGCTATCCACCACGACTCTCTCCCCAGACCGGTTTCGCCTGCCTTACAGGAACTCCTCAGTGAGGCTGTATCGAGTCGTGGTGAATAGCATAGGAAACCAGCGTCTTCTTATTAGACAAGTTTCGTTGTCCAGCGGTAGGATATTAAATCCTGCCGTTGATGCCCTACTGAAATCGCATTCAGTAAATACGAGCATCAATTGTAGCGGGGTGGCTATGTATGTTAAAGCAAAAGGAAAAATTCCCTACTGTCTCGGTGTATAATACAAAATATTTTACTCCCTTTAAAGACAGTTAAAAGAAAACGTCCTGCTTTTCTATGCTATCCACCACGACTCTCTCCCCAGACCGGTTTCGCCTGCCTTACAGGAACTCCTCAGTGAGGCTGTATCGAGTCGTGGTGAATAGCATAGGAAACCAGCGTCCTTCTTATTAGACAAGTTTCGTTGTCCAGCGGTAGGATATTAAATCCTGCCGTTGATGCCCTACTGAAATCGCATTCAGTAAATACGAGCATCAATTGTAGCGGGGTGGCTATGTATGTTAAAGCAAAAGGAAAAATTCCCTACTGTCTCGGTGTATAATACAAAATATTTTACTCCCTTTAAAGACAGTTAAAAGAAAACGTCCTGCTTTTCTATGCTATCCACCACGACTCTCTCCCCAGACCGGTTTCGCCTGCCTTACAGGAACTCCTCAGTGAGGCTGTATCGAGTCGTGGTGAATAGCATAGGAAACCAGCGTCTTCTTATTAGACAAGTTTCGTTGTCCAGCGGTAGGATATTAAATCCCTGCCGTTGATGCCCTACTGAAATCGCATTCAGTAAATACGAGCATCAATTGTAGCGGGGTGGCTATGTATGTTAAAGCAAAAAGGAAAAATTCCCTACTGTCTCGGTGTATAATACAAAAATATTTTACTCCCTTTAAAGACAGTTAAAAGAAAACGTCCTGCTTTTCTATGCTATCCACCACGACTCTCTCCCCAGACCGGTTTCGCCTGCCTTACAGGAACTCCTCAGTGAGGCTGTATCGAGTCGTGGTGAATAGCATAGGAAACCAGCGTCTTCTTATTAGACAAGTTTCGTTGTCCAGCGGTAGGATATTAAATCCTGCCGTTGATGCCCTACTGAAATCGCATTCAGTAAATACGAGCATCAATTGTAGCGGGGTGGCTATGTATGTTAAAGCAAAAGGAAAAATTCCCTACTGTCTCGGTGTATAATACAAATTTTTACTCCCTTTAAAGACAGTTAAAAGAAAAGGTCGTCCTGCTTTTCTATGCTATCCACCACGACTCTCTCCCCAGACCGGTTTCGCCTGCCTTACAGGAACTCCTCCTGTATCGAGTCGTGGTGAATAGCATAGGAAACCAGCGTCTTCTTATTAGACAAGTTTCGTTGTCCAGCGGTAGGATATTAAATCCTGCCGTTGATGCCCTACTGAATTGTATTATATATATATATATATATATATATATATATATATATATATATATATATATATATATATATATATATATATATATATATATATATATATATATATATATATATATATATATATATATA
>JACEGR010012930.1:0-10362 GCA_014170235.1 Listronotus bonariensis
TTCATTAAGTAACACTTAGACTAACAGAAGGAAAAACAGCCCATATAACATTTTTTACCGGCATTGTACATTTAATTTACTGGCATTGCCAACACTCTTTAATGGCAAGGCATTGGCAAAAAGGTACCAAAAGACGCGAAAGTGGGCAATTGGCCGTTATTAGGCCACGTGTTGCAGATAATGTGATGGCATCCGTCATTAATAATTTATGATGAAAAAATGCGTTTAAGATGATGGCAACCATCATTAATAAGTTAATGGTAAAAATGCGTTTAGGATAATGGCATTTATCATTAAATAAGTATTGCAAGTTTTATAAGTTGAATGTCCCAAAAGTGAAATAACATATTTAGAATTTTGTAATCGAAAAAAATAAGAAAAAAGGCAGGAAAACTTAAAAAAGATAGTAAATCAAAAGAAAACACTTTAAAATAGTAAGTATTTAAACAAAATGTTTACAGCTCCTAACAGTCTACTTGAATAACCCGCCTTCTTGACTAGTCATCACCAATTAATAACACAACACACACTAATTAGGTAATGAATACACTTAATTATGTCTACTAAAAACTCTTTTCTTTGAAAAGGGAACTAAAAAGCTAGAAAACCACGTAGAAAACAATTGCACAAAGCGGCCAAACAAAAGCAAGGTTGCCTCATCTGTCAAATTGTCAAATCTTGTATTTCGGCTAAGCGGGAAATTTGAATTTATCACCTTCGGTCGAAATCGTCGAAATTAACCTAGCTAATTTTACCATCATTTTATTTTTATTCTCTCAAAAATACATAATAAACATTTTATTTAACTTAATTTTTATTTGCATGATTTGTATCAATAAAATGTTATGAAAAAGCCATTTCCTTTAAATTATGTAAAAAACATAAAATAATGTTGTTTAGCCGCCATTATAAATAAAACAGATCAAAAAAATTGCTCGAATGTTAGTTAAATACCAATGTTAATAATATGGTTTGAAAAGTACGAATATGCGTTGAAGATTTGCTTTCAAAATCCAATATTTATTTGCCTGCAACAAAAAGGCATGCTTTATTTAATCAGGATTGGTATGTCGCCATTTTTGTATCCTTGCCGGCAATTCGCCTGCATGTAAAATTTATTGGCAATTGAGTGTTTATTTAGGGTTAACTTTTTAATGCGTATCAGATGTTGGCATAATATTGCCACCAATTGCCAATGCTTTACCATCAATGCCAATATGAAAAATGTATTATGCCGGCAAATAGTGTTTGCTGGGAGACCTTATTCCCTATTCATAGGGACAAGAGAAAAGAGCAAAAACATTAACACTAAAAAACAGTTTTATTCTACAAATGGCTTTAAATTCTAAGACAAAATCTAGCTTAAATATGGTTCTTCTTTATTGGTTCTTGCAAAACAAACTCCAGTAACGTTCACATTGACATCCTCAGAACCCAAAAATTAAATCGTTATGATGGAGAACGCACCTATCATTAAAAAAGTTTATTCCTAAGAGTGGTTTGCAAAACCTGCAATGAAATTTACCAGTGTTTATCCATTCTGTAAAGTATTTTGTAGATCGTGTATGACTACAGAACGCTAAAACCAAAAAAATGAATTAGTGGACTCGAATGGTTCTTTTTCACAAAATTTATGTCACTATTTTGTAAAATTCAACATATATTATTATAGTAATAACATTTTAAAATCACAAATTCGGTACCCTTTGAAAATAATTTAAATAATAATAAAGCATGGAAAAAGGCCGCCTGTATTCGGACTATTTTACAGAAAGGCGCCGCAATCATTAACAGCGCCGCGCCGATAGAGACACCTGCATCAAGTGGCATATCATAAAAGAGAGTTGGCAAAGGCGGCCGCAAAGACAAGCCTGCCGATTTCATTGCTTAAAACTTTTTTGTGTTTTTTTCTTTTAAAGAGCACTGAGTTTACCATTTAAAAATGTTTTTTTATATAGTAAGAACATTTTAAAAGCGCAAATTCGGTAACCTTTGAAATAATACAAAAAAACATAAAAAGGCCGCTTGCAATCGGACTATTTTATACAAAGGCGCCGCTATCCTTTACAGCGACGGGCCGATACACTATGGGATAGAAATCCATTATTTTGGCCAAAAAGCAACTTTGAAATTTTAATGGCTCATGCTGTGTATTTCAAAGTAGATACTCCAAACTACATGTATGCAAAATTATAAAAGGATATGACGACTTCTATTGGGGTAATAAGAAACTTGAAAATGTAATTTAAGTAAACATAAATATACAACATTTAATCTACTTAGTTTATTATTAGCCTTGTTTACTAAAAAAGTAAAAGAGTTTAAATAATAAGAGCTATTGTTGTGTTTCCGATGCAGTCTCGCGAAGTCTCGCTACTTTTGTCAAAGATTTTTTTACCTTTTTCTTTATCAGTTTTTGTACTTACAATTGCCTTCCTACTTTTTGCTACTTCTGAGTGTAAGGACAGATTCAAGATTTTTTTATAATTTACAAGGTTTTCCATTTTAAAATTTAATATCTTTTGTCCTACACTGTATATCTTAAAAGATAAAAGCATTTTGATAAAAGATATGGATTCCACAGAGTCTACCCAACAAAAGAGTGCTTTTTTATTTATTTTATACGTTAAAAAATGAAAAAGTTGGGAAGATGTATCTCTATTACACTTCCAAGAATAATTTAAAATTATTTTTAGATTTGGATGGTCATATTTCCGAAACTAATTGAGATGGACACATCAAATGTAGAATTTTTTAAAGCATTTTAAAAGATTTTTTGTTGGTGATATATTATTGAGGGTATTCCATTAAAAATCATACCTATTGTCGGACCCTGTATATCATATGAGATAATACTCATCGGATTACTGATTAGAATACTACCGAATTAACCTAACAAGCTGACATTTTAGTTTGTTTTGTACAATAAAAAATAATAATGTTAAGGGGGTGTAAATTTATAATAACATATAATAAGTTTTAGGTTTCCAAAAAGCATTTGAAATAATTTATAATATTTTTCCAGTAAAAAGCACCTCATTTTAAGTTAGATTGGTAAGTTTCAGAATTTTGACCAAAAAAATTAATTTTTATCCCATAGTGCGATGACCAGCTGCATCAACCGGCATATCATAAAAGAACTATAGCAAAGGCGGCCGCGAAGACAAGCCGATTTATTTGCTTTAAACTTTTTGTGTTTTTTTTCTTATCAAAGAGCACCGAATTTACATTTTTAAACTGTTCCTTCTGTACAAATGAATACAAATGAGGGGCCTAGTTTCTAAGTCTACAATATCCATTTATAGATGGGTCCACATTTATTTTATTCTAAAAGCAATACCGCCAAGTACACAAAAAATGATAAAGTAAACAAACCTTTTCGAAGGCACATAGTGCTGACAGAGCCTGATTTAATATTTTTAGATCAATAAAAAAAATACTGCTAAAACACGAGTCACGTTCTTAAAAAACACCCTCTTATTTCGCCTCTGTCTTGTCATAAAACCGGTGGCACGTAGCGTGGAACTAGAAACTCGTCGGGTCGAATATTTTTTGCTGCAATAAATCATTGTTCACAAAAGGGTTTCTTTACTTTATCATTCTTTGTGGTACTTCGCGGTATTACTTTAAGAATGAATTAAATGTGGACCCATCTATACACTTTTATTACAACAGTGAGATGTCTCAATAATTATTTTTTTAGGACTGAATTTTAATAAGTCACTTCTTAGGCCATGACTAAATTCATAACTAAGGGTTTAAACTTAAATAAATAATAGTTTAAAAAAACTTAAAAACACGCTTTTATATGCAACCGAACTAAAAATTAGAAAATAATTTTTTATTAAAAAAATTATTGTCACTTCATAGTAAAAAGCGTGGGGTGCTTAATATATTAAATGTTATAATTATTATATTTGCCAATATCTATGAGGGAAAAGTTATGAAAAAATTGTAAAATGCACCCCACGCTTTTTACTATGAAGTGACAATATTTTTTTAATAAAAAATTATTTTCTAATTTTTAGTTCGGTTGCATATAAAAGCGTGTTTTTTAGTTTTTTTAACTATTATTTATTTTTCATTTTTTAGTTCGATATGCATTTATGTATGTATGTATGTTAAAATGCTCCAGTTTATTCACTAAAAAATTCCTTCGCCATTTTGTCAAGAGTAGCTAAACCTGAGAAAAGTTTGGAATGTTGCCAAAAGATGGCAACACAGGTGTTGTTTTTATAATATAATGGATTTTTTTTCCTGGCGATCCAAACCAGGATAACGGAATACTGTTTGCAGATTATTGCATTGTCATGGGTCCTTAATACGTGTGCAAAGTTTCAAAGAAATCGAATAGCTGGAAGTTGGTTAAAATTAGGCTCAAAGATTCCGTTACATAGATAGATAGATGGATAGATGGATAGATAGATAGATAGTTACAACCCAAGTTAATAAAAAGCGTGTTAAAAACAACCCAGCAAACACTATTTGCCGGCAATGTACATTTTCATATTGGCATTGATGGTAAAGCATTGGCAATAGGTGGCAATATTATGCCAACATCTTATAGGCTTTAAAAAGTCAACCCTAAATAAACACTTAATTGCCAATAAATTTTACATGCAGGAGAATTGCCGGCAAGCATACAAAAATGGCGGCATACCAATCCTGATTAAATAAAGCCCGCGTTTTTGTTGCAGGCAAATAAAATATTGGATTTTAAAGGCAAACCTTCAAGGCATATTCATACTTTTTAAACCATATTATTAACGTTGGTATTTAACTAACATTAAAGCAATTTCTTTTATCTGTTTTATTTATAATGGCGGCTAAACAACATTATTTTATGTTTTTTACATAATTTAAAGGAAATGGCCTTTTCATAACATTTTATTGTTAAAAATCATGCAAATGAAAATTAGGTCAAACAAAATATTTATTATGTATTTTGGAGCGAATAAAAATAAAATGATGGTAAAATTGGCTTCGTTAATTTCGACCGAAGGTGACCGCTTTGTGCATTTGTTTTCTTCGTGGTTTTATAGCTTTTTAGTTTCTTTTTTAAAGAAAAGAATTTTTAAATAGACATAATTAAATGTATTCATTACCTAATAAGTGTGTGTTGTGTGATTAATTGGTGATGGCTAGTCGAGAAGCCAAGATATTCAAGTAGACTGTTAGGAGCTGTAAACATTTTGTTTAAAACTTTATTAAAAGTTTTAAAGACGTGTTAATAAAAATATTATATATATTTAATAGTTTTTTTGACATACCGATAGATGGCGTAATGGACAATAAACTACTACGTTTCTGCAATATCTACGCTTTTTATCGTCTAAACCGTACCCATTAGACAAAAATAATTCGAGAGCGGTCTGCGGTAGGTGATCTCACTTAGCTTTGAAAGAAATATCTTCGGCTAGTGTAAAAATCTGCATCTCCAAGTTGGACAGTGTTCCGAGAGATGGTACTTTGCATTGCAAGGAAATTGCATGCAGTAAGGAGTTTTTTCCTATTTTAATTTTCAAATAAAATATCGCATCATTTTAGCTTTTAAAAAAAGTATATGCGACAATTTTCGTCAATAAGACGTCAGCTTGCTGCTTGGGGGTATCTGCATTTGCCCACTTTCGTGTCTTTTTGTTATCTTTTTGCCAATAACTTATTAATGATGGATGCCATCATCTTAAACGCATTTTTTTGCCAATAACTTATTAATGACGGATGCCATCACTTTATCTGCAACACATGGCCTAATAACGGCCAATTGCCCACTTTCGCTTTTTTTAATACCTTTTGCCAATGCCTTGCCATTAAAGAGTGTTGGCAATGCCAGTAAATTAAATGTACAACGCCGTCAAAAAATGTTATATGGGAATGGATTATATTTAATGTATAGGTTCTATGTTCATTTTTTATTAGATAAAATATAAAAATCCTATTTTAAAGCTTGTACCTTTTGTAAGTAGCACCCTTAAATGTAGAAAAAAAACTATTTTATTTCTAAAACTGTTTAAAAGTTCCTACATACATTTTTCTAAAATATCTCCCAAAGAAGTTGCAAATAGCTCATCCAAACAACCGGGTTGTACTCTCTGACCACCGTTTACGTAAATATCTAGAGTTCCTAAAGGATTTTCGTACCCATAAAATCCTAAAACATATATTGTTCAATAATACTATTTTCGTGGACATCCAATGTCTGTATTTTTAACTGATACACGACGTTTCGGATGGTAACTATCTCCAACCATTTTTAAATGATATATAAGAGACATTTTGCACCCCTTATTTTGCAATTCCGTTGTGGTTAACGTTATTCTGAGACTGCGCAGTAACGCAAACATGATCCGTTATCGTTATTAACCATACCGGATTCCTTTAATTACCGATGAATACCGAAGAGCTTATCGTTATCGTTATTGTTAAACTGCGTGGTTGCCGGATTGTAGAAATTTTAATATCAATTATTTAAAAGGTTAAAATTTTAATGCCGTATTAATTAAAATATCATTTATACATAGGCTCTAATTAGCGAAAAATCTATAGCAGTAATAAAAATCAAATAGTGTTAAGAAATTAAAACGGACTTGCACTTTTATGGATATTTTAAATCAGTAATAAATTTAGATGTTACAATCTGGCACACTTGCTTTTTATTCTACTACCAAATCTAACCTTACTTTTTGTGTTTTGCTTATACTGTATTGTTTGCATCTACTTTAAAAAGCGAAATCAACAGAAGTGTTTACATATATTTAAATATCAATTTATATCTCATGAAGAATAAAAGTTAATACTGATTTTTCGTTAACTTTAAAATCGATGAACCACAGGCAAAAATAAGGTTATATGTCGAAAGCGCAGACGCAAGATATATTTCTTAAAAGAGGCTGCAAAATCTCTGTCTAAAACTGCTGCCGTAATCGTTATGTTTAATAACGATAACCATAAGGAGGCCAAAAACGTCTGTTATTTTAAGAGGTGCAAAATGTCTCTATTGTTATTAAAGAAAAACTTAAGAAGTACTTCAAAATCATTGAAAACTTAAATTTTACCTGCGTCTGTATGAATTACATCTACTATATCAGCATCATCTTTATTCAATCTTTCGTTTGGAACTATATTTGCTAAACTGAAAAAAATTAGTGTGACTTTTAAAAGATATATTTCAGTAAAGCAACAACGTTTTAATTGGTACATAGCTCCAGTCGTCTTCAAGTGACTACTTAACATGTCTACAAAAGTTTTTAGGATACAAAACTATGTATAGCGGTATGGAAACAGAGAGGCCGACCATAGGGAATGCATGCATCTAATCCTCCCCACTAATCTACTATGTACTCTCTTACAATTATTCACCTCTGCAACGAGCGCGCCGACTGACGCCAAACGAGATGAGGGTCGCCAGTGCACCGCTTCCATCTTTCGTCTGATGGTGACACGGCTCGAGGACACCCCACTCGAATATTGCTACTGCGTTAACATACTGTGTAATTTCCTGTGGTCGGCCGGGTCGTTTCCATACCTGTATAAGTACACTATGCCCTGTGCGATGGACAAGATTATGAGAATATTTTTGCCGTTATTTCCGAGGCTAAACTTCAGTTGCGAAAAAAATCGACAATTTTAAACTATGGCTATATTTTTTCAAAAATCTGTAAAAATTTCACAAATTTTTGAGCAGTGTGTTTATTGATTGTCTGAAAAAAGGTAAAATACCAACTTTAGGGAATTTGAGTTCAGTTGGACCGTATAGGGATGCATACGTGCGGCACCACGAGTTTCTCTGTTGAGAGCTGCAAGAGGAGGGACTTTACTGGATAATTCGTCGGAGCAGAAGCTGTAAAAGTATTTATAAAAGAGCGATCCCACAGCTCGACGATGGGCAAGAGAAGGAAGTCTTTGAGTAAGTAAAGAATCATTAATAAGACGAATAGCTCTTCTTTGAATGGCATCAAGAGTGCTGAAGGTTGTAGGGGATGCCATTCCCCAGACATAAGAACAATATTCCAGAGAGGGTCGAATTTGGTACACCTATAAAGTGTATAAATTGGAAGGAGAAAAATACTTTTTGGCTCGGAAAAGAAATCCAAGCTTTTTGAAACACCCAAAAATATAGGCTATAGTAAACTCTACCTGAAATATGGCCCAGCAGGATCCAAACCACTTATCCTATTTAATTTCTCTCCAGTATTTTTAAACACAAATTTTCCTGCAAAGCCAGCAATATGGGAACCCAAAGAATGCCCTATTAAGTGAACGGTTTTTGGCGAAATATTATTATCCTGAATAAATTTGCCCACTTCATTTCCTAAAAAATCATCAAATAACCATAAAAAAAGAACTCTCTGTTCTATTAATTTTGTCATCATAGTACTTTTTATGGACATGTCAGAGACAACAATGAGACGAGTAACTGGTCCTAATAATTTGTACATTGTATTTATCTCCTTCTGGTTTAACGCAAGTTCCAATAAATATGTCTTTGTCTTTCATCATGGCAGGCTATCGTAGATGGAGCAATCATCGCTTTGCCCTAGTTGCCAAGTTGTTTACAATTTCTGCATGTAAACTTTAATGTCCTTTTTGGCTCACATCTAATTAAGAGAACGAAAATATACCATGAATCGAATATTTTTAACTTGACAAACGTTGCCGCAGGCAGTCACGCCGAAATGTTATTCGATATTTGTGTTTGATATTTTTCAATGGCCGATTTGTTAAGACAGTTTGTTTACATTTTCTGTGATTTATTGTGTGTTTCGTGGTTTTTTACCTTTAATTGGACTTTGAATATTGACTTCTATTAGTGATCACAGTGTATATATTAAAATTGTGCTTTTCAACAAATAATTTAAGGTAATATTGACATGGTTATCTGTAAGAAAAATCTTTATGAAAACCAAATAAATGACATTTTGAATTAGATGTGTGTAATTATTGAAGTAAACCCCAATATTTTATATTAATAGGAAACAAAAACAAGTACCTAATATTAAGGGCAAAAATAGCACAGCTATATAATTTGAATTTGGCGGGCAAACGATAAAGTCGACGCACGCGCCATCTGCGTTTACCTTCCTTGAAGACAGACAAGGAAGGCCCACCAGCTATCTCTCTCTCGAATAATTTATTTACATTTAGTTGCTCGTCTCATTCTTGTCTCTGAAGGTACTTTTGGGTCTTACCGACTTACCGATTAGTTTAACACTCTTGGCTGAATAAGTATACGGCATCCTTGCTGGTCTTTCCCAATCTACTTCTATGAAATTAATATCAGAGTTTTTTAGGTATTCATCTCCTATATTTTTATACCATGATCTAAAATATAAAAATTAACAATTTTTTTTAAATATTCTGTATAAAGATCTTATAAATTTTCATTTGTTGTATATCTAAAACTCGCGCCTAGTTTCAGACTTACAGAGCCTCAAATTTGTATTTTTGCTACTTTGTTGAGATTTTTAATAACTACCTCCGGTATTTTTTATTTTTTATTTTCCTAAAGTTTTTACATATCAGATTTGTCAATATTAAATTGCCTAAAATGCAGTGCTCTAAACATTTATTTTTGAGCATAACAGAATTACAAACGGTTTGATTTAACCAACGACGTATGGACCAGGTTTGTTTACGTTTGAGCTGTTGTCATCAATACATCACAGTAAAAGCGCTAAAATGCGGTTTGCCAAATTTAATTTTACCACTCTAAACTTACTAACCACAAGTAGTTGTTGGATAAGCCTCTATATTAAAGAATTTTGTAATATAACTTTTTAAATGAACAATAGATATATTTTTATCATTTTTAGATATAATAAAAAATATGTTCAAATATTATAAGTTATTATCTTTTTAAAAAAGCAAAATTCTGAAAATACGTGATTATTTGTTAATCCCGGAAACGACACCCAGGGATTTTTACTCCATCGTAAATAAAACATGAATGAATTTTTCCTAAACGCTTGTGGGTGACGCCCCTTTGCTTTGTCATTTCTGTTGGTTTTTGTCATTTGACAATTTGGAACGCCAAAAGTGATCAAATAAAGCTTATAATGCGTTTTTTGTGTATTTTCTGGTGTTTGTTGGTGATTAGAAAGTGTTTTTAAAGACAATATGGGTAGACACTGCTTTGTTTGTAGAAGGGTAGACTACTCATTTCCACACCTCACTTTTCACAGGTAAATAGAGACCAACGTCGTTGGGTGTATACTATCGACCAAGGTCAAAAAGTAAGTCCGCCATTTTCATTTCTCGCTTGCCTCACCCCCTTTGCCTATTAGGATTGTTGGCTTAATGTTTATCATAAAAGTATGAATGAATCGCTGGGTCCATACGTCGTTGGATTTAACACATTTAATA
>JACEGR010012931.1:0-10357 GCA_014170235.1 Listronotus bonariensis
AAAAAACGTCTTATTGATAATTGTTACCTGACGAACCGTTTTCGAATAATCAAGCTTTAAACATTAATATATATTTTTTGGATTTACCTTTTTTATTTTTAAATTTTGTAACTAAAGAAAAAATAAATATATAGGAAATGAACAACATAGGTTCTTAAAAGGAATTAAATGCTCTACAAAAAGGGTGTCTTAACCTTTTTTATATAAAATTATTCTTTCAAAAGTTATTCACACCCCTTTTCAAAAGATGATATATTCAATTTTTATTTTTGTTTGGAAGTTACTCGTTTAATCTCTTTATTAATATTGGAAACGTAGGGAATTCCGGGCAAAGTAAATACCTTAAGATGTTTGGGACTTTATCAAGAAAAGTATAAGAGATAGCAACAAAATAAATACTACAAATCAGTCTTTATTATTTGCGTTTACATATTTTGTACTCATTTAAGTTCACAAGTAAAACAAAAAGTAACTAAAAATAAAATTCAAAGTCGTGTCATATTATTCACTTTGCCCAGACTTCCGGGTAAAGTGGATATGGTGCCCAGGTAAAGTAAATAACCACCTTCTAATTATAAAAATCTAAAAACTATATTTTGTAACAAAACTTAAAACAGTAAAAAAACTTAAATTATTGTTTAAAGGTAATATATCTTAAAGATTAAGAATGGCAGTTATCACAGATAGGCATAGTCTTCATTGCCTTCGAAAGCGGATCATTGCTCATGGCACCATGTCAGACATGTACGACGTCGAATCCAATCTTCAATTGGATTATCTTCCTTAATAAATATTTTACCACAAGAAATCATATATTATCCTCTAAAAATTTTTTGGTTGTTAATCTTCTTAATCATTTAGAATAGGAACGTTTTCTGATTCTATATTTAGTTTTTTAGTAATATTTCTTATTTTATTTTTTGAAACTTTTGCTTTTCTTTGATATGTAGGTGTCAACGATTTTGAGATAGACATTTAGCTTCGTCCCTTAATCTTCATTGAAAACGGTACGGTAAATTATTTCTAATCTGCAACTAAATAATCTCAAATTTAAACAAAATATTATTTGCTTTTCTCCAGAATAAAATTTAAAAGTTTATTTAACATTTTAAGAAAATTAAAACTTTTATACATTATGAAGAAACAATTCTGCTCTTACATAATATAATAAAAGTTATTATTGCTTTAAAAGAAATAAAATAATGAAATATTCAATAGTAAGTTACTTACAATACAAAGCTAAGTAACTTACTATTGAATATTTCATTATTTTATTTCTTTAAAGCAATAATAACTTTTATTATATTATGTAAGAGCAGAATTGTTTCTTCATAATGTATAAAAGTTTAAATTTTCTTAAAAATGTTAAATAAACTTTTAAATTTTATTCTGGTTAGTTAGAAAAGCCAAATAATACTTTGTTTAAATTTAATCTCCCAGAAAACAAATAAAACATAAAAATAAATAATCTCAAACCCAGGCAAAGTGGATATCATATCCACTTTACCCTATTCATTTTGCCCAATACTACCAGTTTTGATGTATGGCCAAATCCTGCCCAAACTATTGATTTTGAGTTAATGATAAGTATATTATAGAAAGTTACTTTTACATACAATAGAACTATAATACGTCCAAGAGTGACAAATAAATAATATAGAAAAAACGTCTTATTGATAATTGTTACCAGACGAACCGTTTTCGAATAATCAAGCTTTAAACATTAATATATATTTTTAGATTTACCTTTTTTATTTTCGAATTTTGTAACTAAAGAAAACATAAATATATAGAAATGAACAACATAGGTTCTTAAAAGGAATTTAATGCTCTACAAAAAGGGTGTCTTAACCTTTTTATATAAAATTATTCTCTCAAGAGTTATTCACAATTGAGAAGGGTCTTTTCAAAAGGGGATATATTCAATTTTTATTTTTGTTGGAAGTAACTTGTTTAATCTCTTTATTAATATTAAAACGTACACATTTTTAGGCTTATAGTCACACAAAACGGTATATAAAAGACTAATGTAACTAAGTGTATTTTAGTATAAATTAACAAAAAATTTAGAGAAAAATAAAAAATTAATATATTCTCTTTTAAAAAAGAAAATCATTTAGGACCAAAATAAATAATTAATATATCCTCTTTTAATCTTTAATTAAAGTTAAAACAAAAATTAAATTATTGTTTTCTTCCTTGTTGAACCAATTTGTTTACTCAGTGGAACAAATTTAAAAGTTACATCATCAAAAATTATAATTTTATTTACCTTATCCTAAAGATCCAAATTTCACAATATATTCAAACCTATTTTTGGTTAATAGCTATTAGTTGTACAAAACTTAGGTTTACTTTACTCTAAGACCGTAATTCCAAGTGTCCGTAAATAACTATTACCTAAAAACAGGTTTAAATATATTATGAAATTTCAATATTTTAAACCATATAGATTGTTTCAATAAGTGAAAAATATTTGTTTAACAATAAAGAAAACAAATATTTTTTGTTCTGCTAAAATTGTGAATAACTTTTAAAATAATGATTCTATGTAAAAACGTTACGGGATCTTTTTTGTGGAGTATTAAATTTCCTTTAGGAATGCATGTAGTTCTTTTCTTTATATTTATTTTTTGTTGGGGACAAATAAAAAGGTAAATCAAAAATACATCAACGTTTAAAGCTTGAATATTATTTTAAAACGTCTCGTTTGGCAAAAATTTTCAATAATTTTGTGAGCAATTTAATTTTCTTAAGGTATATGTGTAGATTATTTATTTTACCTTGATAGTTAGGCATAATGCACAATTTTCCTTAAGCTTGCTACAAACTGATATGTTTTTTTTACTGGGAAAACATTTTTAGTGCTTGATTATTGGTGCGCCACTAGAGAAAAAATAGTCTATGTTTCTCAAATTTTTAAATAAGGATTTTTTGCGTATACAGTTTATTCAAGAACTTACCACTTAAGTTATCTGCGAAAAAAACATATTAGAGAAAATCACCAAAATACTTTTAAATATTTATAAAGGGGGAACGTTTTTTACAAAAATTAAACGGCGCCCTTCAGCGCCTTAAGCCATTTTTTCTTGTTAATACGGTTCAAAACATTTTAAAAACATTTAATTTTCTTGCTAAACAGTGACGTCATATACGTCACGTATTTAACTGTGTTTGAATACATCTTGGACAATGGTTTAAAAACAATATAGTTATCCTTGTCGAGCGGGCATATGCATTGAACTTATGAAAACCTTTTTTCGGTCATTTTTTGTAAACTTTTAACATGAATGTAAATTGCAAGTGAAAATATTTATATCCGATATTAACTAAATTACATATTAACCCTAAAAAATAAAAAGCATAATCATAACCTAAAACTTATTGAGCTGTGACGCAACGGTTTGAAAACCTACATTTTCTTGATTCTAATATTTATATTGTCATTTTCAAATACGGTTCGAACAACTCCGACGAATGCGTTTAGCAAGAAAATTTGACTTTAGACACCAGGGCCACCACTTTAGAACTCTTAAATGAGAAGGGGGAAATACATTATTCTAAAGCTCCTGACAGGTACTAAATAACCCTAGTATTTAAACTCTATATCTTTACCTACTATAAAATGGCGGTATCTTAAAAATTACTTAAAAACCTGATTGGGATGGCTCTTATTTCCAAAACTAATAAAGTAAGATGTACTAAATAAAAAAAAAATCTTAGAACTCTTTTAAAGGTCTTTTTATTAGTAATATAATATACAGGGTGCTTCATTAAAAAATATACTCTTTAATCCTACCCTATATATTATCACCACATTTTTAAAAGCTGTAAAAAATACTTCATTAGGTGTATCTAACTTTATTAGTTTCGGAAAGCCTTCCTAATCAAGTTTTGGGTAATTTTTTAAATTACCGCCATTTTGTAGTAGATTAAGACATTGACATGACTGAAGTATTTGTCAGGAGCTTTCAAATGATCACACGACTTCCTTCCTATTGTAGAAATTTTGAGGGGTAGCCCTGGGGGTTGAGTGTTCCAATTCTTTGTAAAACGTTTCCCCTAGAATAAATATCTTGACATGTTTTGCGTGATTTTGCACAAATCTTCTTTCTTTGCGGTTTACTTAAGTGGTAAGATTTTAAATGAATACTCTGTATATTTGGTCCCAGAAAAGTTCGAATCTGGTGGGCCCAATTTAACTGCTGCACACTTTTCAAGTAACAATAACTTTTTATTTATTGCATCTATATTTTTATTTCCACAGGGCTGATAAGCAGATATGTTTTCTCTAGGTTTGTCAATTTTGGTCAGAATAGATTTAGATCACGACCTGACTTACGGGACTTTTTCCAGAATGACTGTATTTTACCTCGTTGCAAAAGAAATCGGATTTAGCTACAATTGAGCTAATACGTTTTTCTTGTAGACAAACTATGGGAAATGATTTAGTAAAAGCAAAATCTATCAATAATTTGGAGATTCAGGAATTATGATTATTCTTGGTAAGAGATGTGCCTCAAAAGCATGCATTTCTCTCGATTTTACCAGGAAACTTTTTTAGTGTGCTTTTATAATCAAAAATGTGGGGTTACTATGGTTCCTGGAGTTGGATGCTGACGCAACTTAACAGTAAATTAATTAAGATTAAACGTATTTGCCTAATTGGGAATAAATTTGATATTTTTTCTGAACTGAAAAGTCCTGTAAGTCCGGTCCTGACTAAATCTATTCTACCAAAATTGACAAACCTGGAGAAAACATATCTACCTATTAGCCCCTCTAAAAATAAAAAGATAGGCGCAACAAATAAAACGTTATTATTAGTTAAAAAGTGTGCAAGTTTAATTTGGCCCACACTGTATTTAGATGGACAACCGGGATCATTTTTAAAATTAAAATATAAGTGGACTAGTACACTGTCAGTAAGTTGTGTGATTATTTACAATAAATAAATATGGTAAAAACCTAACGAAAAAAATTGATTGACCCTGGTACGAACTATTTAATAAACAAATAAAACATAAATATGTTCTATTTTCATTTACAAGCGGTTAGTGTAAAGCTTTTTTGATTGAACAATTTGCCATAAAAATCTTTTATCATTTTTGCTGAAGCTCTTTGTTGTTTCAAGTAACACAGATTTCTTTATACCTTTCGAAAACTTACAGGAAATTGCACAATTTCCTTGAGGCGCTAAAGTATAGCTTAATCTAAAAGGAAAAGATTTTTATCCCTTAATGTCAATTTAATTACTACAAACTGATGGTTTTTTACTGGAAGGGTGTTTTTTAGTGCTCGATGCAATTTATCTTGCCAAAGCCTTAAAGACTGCTATTATTAGGACGTTTTACCAATTTGTTTTAACCATTTTGTTTTACGTTTAATTTAAATCGTTTAAAACAGCTCAAGCGTATATTGGATGTTTGTAAGGGGACATCGAAAGTTATATTTTAAATGTTTCTTTTTTGTGACAGTAGGATGGAGTAAAATATTTTTTTGTAGCCTTGAAATTTGTCACTTATAACAAGAAGAATTTTTGAAATTCCAAATCTTAGTGCGTTGAATCTTTGTTATTAAAATAATATTTACTATTTTTTAAGTTTGGTTGACCACATTTTAAAAATTATAAGAGATTATATATCGTACTAGCTATTTTAAAAGGTATATCGGCCAGTAATGTAATAACAAAACAAGCACTATTAGTGAATCCGAAATATTTTATATATTTATATGCCGACAATCACGTTACACTGTCTTCTTTCCACACAACTGACTATAAACGACTTTATTTAGGCGATTCCTTACACAGGGTATTTATTTTTAAGTCTGTACTATTGCTAACTTTTTTATTATTGGAGATACAAAGTCGGGTTGAAATTAGCAAAGTAGTAGCATTTTTTCCGCTGAATAACATGATGCCAACAAAAAAACAATTAAAAATATGGTTTTTAAATCGAACACCCTGTATATTATACCACTATTCGAAAGATCTATCAAGGGCCATTAAAAAGTCCTCATACGTTATATTTAATTTTTAACAGTTTCGGAAATATGGCCATCCTTAAGAATTTGATAGTAAACTAGCATTTTTTAAATAAACACACTGTATATTGCATTACTATTAAATAGATATTTTAAAGGGCTTTAAGAAAATACTACATTTGATATGTCTATCTCTTATAGTTTTGAAAATAGGGCCATTTAAATCTAAAAAATAGAAAATATTATAATTGAGAATTATTGCAAGTTGCCTTATTAAGCTCGGGCATTATTAATATCGGCCTTATTTAAATAGTGCTTGTACCCATAATTTAGAGTTATTGCAAATCATGTTGACAGTGCCATTAACCTAAAAAAAAAAAGGGAAACATTTTTAGTGGATTTTCTTTATTGTTTTGTGTTGTAGGGATTTATTTAACACAATTATAAAAATATATTTGAAAAACAAGGTTTTAAGTATTTTTACTTCTAAAAACTTGTCGATTTTGTGCTCGGCAGCTGTTCGGTTTACAACGAACAGTTCCGAAGTTAAAATAAGACCAAAATAAGGCACGACCTAAAACCGACATAAATAAAGTCAGGCACTATACTTATTAAGGAGTCCTTATCCTACCATGCATCTGCGCAAGCTCAGATGTCAAAATAAGGTCGGTATTATTAGTGCCTGGCCTTATTTCTATCTGTGCAATAATTCTCCAATGTCTATTTTATCTTCGAGACTAAACTTAGTGCTCATAGCTTGGAGCTGTAGAGATAATAAAAATTTAACATAATTTTCAGATTTCAATGACCATATTTTCAAAACTATAAGAGATAGACATATCAAATAGGGCATTTTCTTAAAGCTTCTCAAAATATCTATTTAATAGTAATGCAATTTTCAGGGGTGTTTTATTTAAAAATGCCAGTTTACTATCAAATTCCTAAAGATGGCCATATTTCCGAAACTATTGAAAATTGGATATATTACATGAGAATTTTTTAAATGGTCTTTAACAGATAATAATAAAACATGCGGTTTAAACTGGTCATATTTGTATCATTGCCAGATGTTTTTAAATGTCAGAAGCCAAACAAACATTGCTGGAAAGAATGCTACCACACATTTCTGACGCTAAAATTTGACGATATAACCCAACTTATCTTAGTTAAAAAGTGGATATTGATACACAGGGTGGTGAACAATTATCTGGTTTTAGTTTTTTTTAATTGTTACCAACGAGTCTGTTGTCGCAATATTTGGCTAAAGGGGGTTTCGGAAGATAAAAAATAAGTTATTTATTTTATTGGTGGGCGCTACCTGCAATATTTTACAAAAACCAAAAACAACATATTTTTTAAGCCACTTTGTACCTAACTTTTGGATAAAAATTCTTATTACTCGAGTTATTTGACGTAAAAAAGAATACTGGGTTAAAGTTGATTTAAGCAGCCGTTTTGGATATATTTGAATTTAAAATCACTTTATGGCTGAGGTATAAGATGTACAGGGTATTTTAGAATTAGATGCTAATCTTCTGGATTATAAATCCTTAGGTGGTTTTAAAAAGGAAAGTTTAAATAAACCCATGTCCTAAATAGTTCAACTTTTGAAATACAGGGTAGTAAAATTGAAAAAAAGCTCTTTCACCACTCTGTATCTAAAAAGTTAAGCTGATTTAGGACATTGGTTTATTTGAACATTTCTTCCCAAAATCACCTTAGGATTCCCACCCGAAAAATTAACATCTAATTTCCAAAATACCCTGTATAGCTTATACCTGACTATACAGGAATTGATTTTTTTAATTAAGATATCTCAACAACAACTGATTAATTCAACTTATACCAATTTTTTTTGTAGAATATGTTTAAGTTAAAAATATCTGTTTAAAAGTAGCTCAAAAAAGTTATTTTGTTTTAATTTATACCGCAGGTAGCGCCCTCTAAATTTAACAAGAATTGATAGCAGATTCTGATTTTTTACCTTCCAAAACCCTATTAGCCGAATATCGTAAAAAAATAAAATATTATTACCACAGTTATTTATTAAAAACTAAAAGCAGAATACATTTTGACACCCTGTATCTCCAAAATTATCTACTTTTATACAAAAATAAGTTGGGTTAGATCGCTCAAGTTTAGTCTTAGGAACTTGTGGTTGCATTATTCCGCACCTTTAAGAGACTACCCTGTATATACAGGGGGAATACAAAAAAGTTTATAACAATATGAAAAGGTTTGACTAATAAATTTCTAAAGAAAAAGACAAGTTTAATAAACCGATGCTGGTCAAAGCCACAAATCTCAAGAAAGAGACATTTGAAGCTAGAAACTTTAAAGTGGAACCGGTAATTAGTTTTAAACTGTTCGAGAATTACTTTGAAAGGAAGGCTGATTGTTGAGAATAAAGTGACAAACTAATTTAAATAGTTAAGATTTCTAACAAAGGAAGAATTTGTACTTGAGGGCCATTTTGGTGCAAAATTTGCGAATATTGCTGTACTGGGTAATCGATTTAAGTGATAACCATCCAACCTGTAGAAACATTTTCGAAAAAAATATTTTGACCAAAAATTGTATTTTATAACGGTAAAATTATTAAAAAGTCATTTTTTGGTTATAGGTCCTATGGAAATGCATTTTCTGAGAAAATTTACCTTGGCAATATATACTTTTTACACCATTAGAAACTAGAGATTTTAATAATCAAGGAGCTTACTGACTTTTTTTTAAAATGTCTATATTTTGACAGATGAAATTTTGATTGATAATAAAGGTAATTTTTTAAATCAGAATAGTATGTAAAAATAAATATTTAAACCAAAAAAACAGCATATTTAGGACACATAAGGGTAAGTTTGGTAATTTTCTTTGAAACCTGCGGCAACTCTAAATTTTGACGAAATTTGGTATAAAGGGGTTTTTGGGGCGCTGATCACGAATTTTTTGGCGAAAACGTTTCGTTCTTGAGATACTCACCATCAGACTTGAAATTTAAACAAATCCTATTTTTACAATATTCCCCCTTCTTTTGCACACAATTCTTGATTTAAAGCAAAAGTGGCACACAATATTATATATACTATACTTTGACTTATTTTAATCCCAGTGTGCCATGAAGTCCTATGTGTATGTATGATTGCCGCATTATCAAAAAAAAACAACGCAATTTAATGCAAAAATAATGTAAAAACGTAGAAAAACGGGGTTTTAAAAGGTGAAAATCAAATATTGTGTGACACTTTAGCTTTAGATCAAAAATTGTGTGCAAAAAGAAGGGGGAATATAGTGAAAATAAGCTTAGTTCAAATTTGACTTTGATGGTGAATATCTCGAGAACAAAACGTTTCCGCCGCTTTCAGATTCGTAATCAGCGCACCAAAAATCCAAAAAGATACGTAGACGATATTTGCATCGTGGGGAATGGCAATGATCAGGAATTATCCCAGTTTTTAAATTTTGTTAATTCATTGCATCCCAAAATACAATTTACGTTGGAGAAAGAAGTTAATAATACGCTACCCTTTTTAGACCTTTTATTAATACGTTATAATAAGAGAATTCATTTTGAGGTCTACAGAAAATCTTCCTCCACCGATAATATAATTCAATTTTCTTCTAATTCCTTATCAACACAAATTTGCAGCATTCAATTCTATGTTTTATCGCCTGTTCAAACTTCCACTTGCTAAAGATGCTTTTAATAAAGAATTAAACATTACAAGACAAATTGCTTGTAATAATGGATTTCCCAAGCATTTAATCAATAAAATTTATTATAGATTTGTAAATAAGTTCAGACTCTCCTTTCCTAGAATCTACCCAGGGGTGTCCAATGTAAATAAATTTAAGGTTTTGACATTCTTCGGGAATATATCTTTGCAGTTTGCCAAGTTCTTTAAACAGTTAGACATCTCCATTGCCTTTAAAACAATCAATTGTCTCAAAAAACATCTAGTTAAATTAACTGAAAGGACAGATCGGCTATCCAAATCAGGCGTTTATTCGCTAAACTGTGGAGACTGCTCTGCTATTTACGTTGGGCAGTCTGGTAGAAGAATATCTACTAGGGTACCTGAACACCTTAGCCTTTACAATAAGTACAAAGACTCTGACATCTCGAACACAAAATCAGCCTTTGCCAACCATTTACTAGAATCGGGGCACACATTTTCAGCCATAGGAAATGTAAAGATTTTGCAGTCAGAAAAGCAAGAAATTGGACCTTCTTGAGAAGATGGAAATAACCAGAGCTAAGAAAAGCCCAGTCTTAGAGTGCGTCAATGACGTTTTCAATTTTGAACCAAAATTAGTCTTCAATAACTTACAAGAATAATTCGTAAGCTTTAATGGTTTAATGGTAGAGTTTCGG
>JACEGR010012932.1:0-10357 GCA_014170235.1 Listronotus bonariensis
GGTGCGTTTCCTATGAAGCGGCGGACGCACGCAGCTGACGCACATCGTCTGACGCACATGGTCGGAACAAGTTTTATGTTTTCTCTCGCGCGTCAGTTATGTGCGATCTTTGGTAAAAAGTGGATAGAAATAAAATTTATCATGTGCGATAAAAACAAGCGCTTATTGTTATACCTATTATTGGAAGAAATCGATGAAGAGGAGGAAATATTAATGCAATTAAAAATTCAGAAAAATTGCTGATCGCCATCCCATGTTTAAGAGAAGACCTGAAGAGGGATTTTTTAACATTCTTATAAATAAACATTTGTTAAAGGATGAGAAAAATTTCGGGAATTTTTAGGCTAAACATTGCTCAATTTTATTATATTCTGGATATAATAAAAGACGATATATATAACGAAAAATTCGTCAAACAGATATCCGTATCCCATAACCCCAGATGAAAAACTAGCTGTTACTTTGCGGTATGTATTTTTTATTTATTCATATTTAGGGCATAATAGATAGGTACAAATATATCATAGATTTTCATATTGATTAAAACCATGTACATAAAAATCTTGCAAGTTTGATGGTATTGGCTGTACTGGCGTAACTGAAGGTGTTGGCGTAACTGGCGGCGGTGGTGGTGAAGGCGAATAGAAAAAACTACTGCGGGTATTCGAGTTTGATGGTGAAATTTGAGAAGTATTGATAGTAGGAATGTTATTTCGTTCTTCGAACTCAATAATCATTTTTAAAGTTTGCAATTTTACTTCGTTTTGGATCACTCGTTTGAATTTTTTTACGGACATAGCAATACTTTTAAAAACACATCGATTTCATCCTCGTTTGTATCAGTTAACGAATTTAGAATTTTGGCTCGTTCATTTTGCCTCTCCTCCATCATTCGAGTAAGATTGTTATTAAATTTTTGTCTCTTGCTTGGCTGTGAACTTAAACTGTCAATTGGAGTGTTTCGTTTGCGAGTCAAACAAGGAGCTTCAGAGGTAGATGGTCCTTCGGAGGTGGAATGTCCATCATCAATCTCCTGAGGAGAACGAGATGTTTCTTCAATCATATTTATACTTTCGGTAGCCATAGTTTCTTCTTCATCTTGGCTTTCTTGCTCTTCGATGTTTGATGTACTTCTATATTAAAAAGTGCCGTATTATTATAAACGATCAAAATCTATAAATCATACTTACAGTCGTTTATGGTCCACTTTTTTCTAGAAAAGACAACATTTCAAACAGTGGCCAAGGCTTTGATTTAGTGGTAGCAGATCCGGTTGAAGCCTTTCCTTTTTTTTTTCTTTTTATATAAGTGTCCTTAATGCTCCGCCATCTTTTTTACAGTCTCCCACTGCAAAAAAATTGAACAATAATTTTAAAAAATATGTATTTATGCTTTTTGCTACAAAAAAAGGTAACGAATATATTTTTTACAGTTTCATGGCGACCGGCGAATCGTACCACTCATTGGCCTTTGCATTTAGAATATCTCCTAGTTATATAAGCAAAATTGTACAAACAACACTTTCAGTTTTACGCCAGAAATTAATGCCAATCTTTTTACCACCAGTGACACAAGAAGATTTAAAAAAAAGGCTGAGGTATTTGGACATAAATGGAATTTTCCGAACTGTTGCGGAGCCATAGACGGCAAACATATACGAATCTTTTCTCCCATGCGAACTGGATCGTTGTATTTTAACTACAAAAACTTTTTCTCCATCGTTTTACTCGCAGTTGTCGATGCCAACTACAAATTCATAATGATTGATGTTGGATCCTACGGCAAAGAAGGCGACAGTGGAATTTTTGATAAAAGCAATATTGGAAAATATTTTAGAAGTGGAAATATGTTTCCGCCGTCTTGTAGCCTACCAAACTCAGACATCATGGTTCCCTTTGTTTTAGTAGGTGATGAAGCATTCCGATTACATACACATATGATGAAACCCTTTTCTAGACCAGCTGCAAGTGCTAATAATCACAAAGCTGTTTTCAATTATCGACTTTCCAGGGCCAGAAGAGTTTCTGAAAATTCATTTGGTTTGCTGTCTCAAATTTTTCGCGTATTCTACACGCCGATTGCTTTGAAGCCAGAAACCACTGATAATTTAATTATTGTAGCATGCTGTCTACATAATTTTCTTAGAGAAGCATATTTAGAATCTCAAAATAAACCTTACTACGAATTTGATCCTACTGAGCTACCACCGTCAGACAATTTTATTCCGTTAGCTAGAATTGGAGGTTTTGCAAATATTAACGGATTTTCTGTAAGAGATTTATTCATGGATTACTTTAATGGGGACGCAGGATCTGTCATGTGGCAAAATCAATATATTACTAGAACTACGTAGAAATATATGTATGTGCCTACATCTTATAATAAACATTAAGAAAACGTTTTTATTTTTTTATTATTCATATCTTACCTGATCTTCCTATCGACTCTGCAACCTCTTTCCATGCATTATCTTTAACTAATTGGTTTTCGTACAATGGATTTGCCAAGTCAAACAAACAAGGGAATTTCGATACAAATTCTACTAATTTTTCGTCTTCTGTACATGAAAATAGCACTTTTGCATTGTTAACAGACATGATACACGTTAATTTTCGCTTTTTACAAACACAAATCACAAAAATGCGATACTACCCCAGAGACAAGTTATTATAAGGGGAACTACCCGATGCTGCGGCTGCCGCCAGACCGATCAAAGAGAGGTACTGACGCAACCACCGGTCTCGATGTCCGTCAGCCGCACAAAACGCACAGCGGCAAACGCGCCAAAGAAAACGATTACATTTAATTTTCATTGTTGCATACACTTCCGTCAGACGCAGTTCGTCAGCCGCGTGCGTCCGCCGCATCATAGGAAACGTCCAAAAGTAGGAGTTTATGCGACCAAAAGTCAGCGTTATAGAGGTAACGCTAAAATGTCACTTTCTTATTTAAAACGTCATATTTGTAGATTTACGAGAAACATCAAAAATCTGGCAAAATTTTTTGACAAAAATGAATATCTAGTTATTAAAAAATCTTGTAAATAAAAAAAAATAGTTGTTTAAAGTTGAAGAACAACAAAATTTGTCAACAAAAACAACGTCATATTTACCACTCTGTATATAAGAGGTAACTTAAATACCAAGGCTACAATGTAGATAATCATAAAGACCAATAACGTCATATTTACCACTTTGTATATAAGAGGTAAGTTGAATACCAAGACTACAATGTAGATAATCAGCAGTTTATTATAAATACCTACCGCTACCAAAGGTATTTAAAGCACCTTTTAACTTAATGGGTCATGTTTTATTTTGTTTTGTTGGTGCGTTTTTTTTAGATTTTGCAATTAAATATAAAAAATAAATCCGTTCAAATTCGACGCGCTTGACCTAGTTAAGTTTAAAGCCTGTTTGGAAAAAAATTAATATTTTTTTTTATTTTCAAGATTATAGCAACAGACCTGGGTGGAGACCAAAAAAATTAAAATACAGTTTTTGTTCTTTTTTTGTTTAAAGTCTGTTCAATAAATAACTTTAAAATAAGAATAAAAAGGATGCATTTGTTAAAAATTTACTTTTATATATATTAAACTTAAGTTGCCTAACTCAAATATATCTTTATTTAATTTTGTAAGTAAATGCAATTTATTTAAAAGTAAATGTTATATTTGCTCATCAAACACTTGAGTTAAAGTAAAAGCAGCCTTGATTAAATTTTCAATAGGTCTTTAATCTGTATATTTTAGGCATTATATAGTAACAATATTATAAAGGGAAGCTAAAAAACAGATCAGAGAAACTTTATTTGCCTTTAATTATGTTAAAGGGCATTTCAAAACTAAACGAATATATTTAGGCTTTAAAATAAAATTAAATTTAAAACTATTTGACCAATTTCTAACTGTTGCTCTTAACATTATAAATTTTAAACACGCATAATAAACTACCCAACACTCCCTTTCCAATTTGTCACATAACTTTGTACTTTTTTAGTTCTTTTTTAAATTCACAAACATCAGGGTTTTCAGTAACTGTATTGCAAACTTTAAGGGTCTAATTACTGGCGTTTATAATAGAGTTTCCACAAGTATTTTCTTTGAATGGTACGCTACCACATTTCTTCAAAGTAAACATATTTTTGTACTTTTGTTTATTTTTAAACAAAAATTAATTAAAACTAAAAACAAAACCATTTCAGGCATGGCTATATCACTTATACCTAACTAAAATTATTAGATTAAAAATTAATTTAATTTAAAATGTGGCTTATTGTACTAGTAACTACGAAAAGATACATAAGAGTACTTAACAGCCTTTATTAAATTAAAAAAGGTCTTATAAAAAGTATAATTATCTAAAATTTTGACTCCTCGTTTTTAATTAATGGCGTTTAGGACATACAGTACATATCTTTGAAGTCCCTCTCCTTTAATTTTTAAACAGATAATTTAAAAGGAGTTAAATTTTGGGATATAAAATTATTGTATAAATACTATATTTCAGAGTAAAATTGACAAATTAAAATTTTAAGATGACTGCTGGACGCCATCTTGGTAAAACAATTAAATGAAAAGAGGGTCTTGTGGCACACCATTTTTAGCCGACTTTAAAATGAGAAAGTTCTTAATTCGTCGCATACGTTTTTTTTTTGTGTATATGTTAAGAGATTACTCCGTCAACTATAGACTGATTTTTTCGCGTGTTCGGGTGGTGACATGAAAAAACCAAGGCCAAGAGGCGCGTTACTGCTGGTATTGTCAACATTTCAGTTTTGTGCTTCGTGTGGTTTGGGTGGGTAGGGTTTTTCTGGCGTAATATTTTACGCTGGACGCCATTTGACTGATTCCAAAATGGCGCGTGTAAAAATCTTAATTTATTTAAAAACCAAATATTTTTATATTTCGTTTTTCAATGTTTCTGTATTTGTTTTAGCGTTATGCAGTTTTATAATGGCCTACAAAAACGTACTTACAGGAATGGGGCTTTAAACAAAGTGTTAGTAGCTTTTAATGGTAAGCATTAAAAAAGATTTATGGTAACCTCTTAAATTAATATTGGTAATTATTTATTCTTTTGTTTTTTCGATTCAAAAAATACTGGACTTGTTCTAAAGGCAGTTACTGACATAACCCTTCTGGGGGAAGAAAGAAAATATCGTTTTTTTTTATTAGGTTTTGCGGACACAAGTTTTTAAAATTTTAAATGTTCAGTCATAAATGGCAATTATTTAACAGTTATATTTTTGCAAACGTGAATATTTCGCTTTTTTATGTGCTATTTAGAATGCCTATTTTATAATAAGAATTGCAGAAACTGCTCAAATTTTGTCAAGCAACACGTTAATGAACCCACTTTAATTTCTAGACATTAACTTTACGATGGTTTTACCCTCGCCCAGCCACGGAAGAGGAAATGGTTCGCCTAGTAACCCAATTTTAATCGCAAAAATAAAAGAATAAATAATTACCATTATTAATGAGGAAGTTACGCAAATCCTTTTAATGCTTAGTTTTTTAAAAGCTTTTATAGCACTTTGATTAAAGCCCCATTCCGTTAAAGTACGTTTGTAGGCCATTATTAAACTGACAACGCATAAAACAAACCACAAACATAGAAAAACGGAATAAAATATTTGGTTTTAAAAAAATAATATTTTTACTCGTTTATCAGTCAAATGGCGTTGGTAAAAATAATAAGCCAAAAAAACCTACCTCATCCACTTACTCACACTTATCTCGTAATACATACCATATACATAAAAATTTATAGATTTTAATTCCTAATACTTCTCCATATACTCCATTGACCATACTATATTTTATAAATTTTAATTTGCTACAGGAACTAGAGCTTATTTGTTGAAGCAACTAAAGCCCATATAATTAAGCAATAATCCAAGGCTTATACAGGGTGTCCCGAAAGGTAAGGTCAAAATGGTAGAAGTGATAGAGTGAGCCAAAAATAATGAAAAATTACTTTCTAATTTTTAGTTCGGTTGCATATAAAAGCGTGTTTTTTTAGTTTTTTAAACTATTAATTATTTTTCATTTTTTAGTTCGTTATATCAATTAACTTTGCTACTCTTGACAAAATGGCGAACAAATTTTTAGTGAACAAGAGTGAAGCAAAGTTTGAAATGTTGCCAACAGATGGCAACCCACTAAAAATTTCTTCGCAATTGAGTAGCAAGTTTGGAATGTTGCCAACAGATGGCAAAGAGTAGCAAAGTTTGAAATGTTGCCAACAGATGGCAACCCACTAAAAAATTTCTTCGCAATTGAGTAGCAAAGTTTGGAATGTTGCCAACAGATGGCAACCCAGGTGTTGTTTTTATAATATAATGGAATTTTTTTCCTGGCGATCAAAAACAAGATAACGGGGATACTGTTTGCAGATTATTGCATTGTCATGGGTCCTTAATACGTGTGCAAAGTTTCAAAGAAATCGAATAGCTGGAAGTTGGTTAAAATTAGGCTCAAAGATTCCGTTAGCTAGTACTTCATATAAAAAAGTTCATTCGCGTTTTTTAGGAGTTTGATCGTTTAAAAAGTTGAATAAAATGTATTTTCATTTATAATCTTCTTTTAAACGGTTGCCCCAATAATAATTATATTTGAGCATTTGAATAAACCTTTCATAATTGTGTTTTTTCATATGCAAATGATGGCGCAGCAATTCATAATTATATATGGGTAAGACGAATTTTTTTCGTTTATTATATTATTTACAGAGATGAAATTTGACTCTTAATCATGACTGTTTGATTTTCATCATTTTTGTACAAAAAGGTATACCTTTATGCAAATCGATATCTTGGACCATTCTTCATAAAATCGCATTTTAAAAACCAGACATGTATACCCCTATTTTGTATATAACAAAAATCCATTTTTGAGGAAAATATTAAAAATGTGGTTTAAAAATTAAAAATGGTGTTTAAAGGCCTTTGAAACTTTATAACACAAATAAAGACTGTTTTTTTAAAAATTTTACCATATTTTAATAATTTTCTCAAAAATTGATTTTTTATTACATACAAAATGGGGGTATGTCTGGATTTAAAATGCGTTTATATGAAAAACGGTCCAAGGTATCAATTTAAATAAAGTATACCTTTTTTGTACAAAAATGATAAAGAAATTATACGGTCAAACCAAAATGTAATTTTTTACCTCTGTAAGAAATGCATTAAATAAACGAAAAAATTCGTCTCACCCTGTATAATTATGACTTACGGCGCATCATTTGCCTATGGAAAAAAGCATTGGTACGAGTTAATTTAAATGCCTAAATATCATTATTATTGTGGCAACCGTTCAAAAGTTATTAATGAAATACTATTTTTTATATTCTAACTTTAAACCTCAATAACTCCCTAAGGAAGCGCGATAGAACTTCTTTTTATATGAAGTACTAACATTATTTTGGCTCACTCTACCACCCCTATCATTTTTGACCTCACCTTTCCGGACACCCTGTATATTCCAGCAAGCTACATTTTTTGCTACTTTAATTAAAGCTTAGGTATTACCCTAAGTCCTGAAAATTATAACCATACAAAAGCTCTTTAGTTAAGTCCATTAACATTACAATATTGATCATAATGTTGATATAGTAATACTGATAATAAGATTGAATATCAGTCACAACTAAGTCCCTTGAGCAGTAAAAAGTAAATGACTTAATTACCATAATGTCATGGACTAACAGCGGTAACTAGACGACTTTAATAACCACACTACTAATGCCAAATAATGGTCGCTAACATATAAGATATTTTTCGGTTATTAAACCGACTTAGTTATAGTAACTAATTTGGAAGTAGAAAGTCAACTTTAATTATGGCATTAACTGATCTTATCTGTCCCCTATTTAACTGAGATAATTTACTTAAACATCGGGATGTTTATTCTATGAGTACTAGCGCCACCTATTAGTGCAACGTTAAACAAATGTTATTATAATACGAGGGCAGATTACAGATTGCTTTTACATCCTTTAACAAAATGTACTCTCTTTACCGAACTAAAACCGAAACTAAAGTAAAAAGCACAGCGACATGTAATTTGATTATTTGACATTGGGTGGGCCATGGTTAGTTCTGGTAAGTTTTTTATTGGGAAATAAAAAAAAACAAAACCATTTAAAAAATTAGACCTACCCAGTCCCGCCATTTGGTAGTAGATGAAAATATTTTCTTTACATTGTAGGGTTAAAAAGTACTTGTTATGAGCTTTAAAAGAATGTGTTACAAGACACCCTTTTTTAATTAACTTTTTTTTGCAAAATGGAGCCCATTAACCATCTTGAAATTTTCGTCCGTCAATTTTACTCCAAACTATAGTATGACCGCATCACTTTCATTTCCCAAAGTTTATTTATTTATTTTTTTTATTCTTTTAAAAATAAAGGGAAGGAGGGAAATTAACGAAATGCCAGCAAAACGTTGGCAACATATAGGATTTTTTTATTTATTAAGAACAATTCCAAATTTATTTTATAAAAACACACTTGGTCCGTTTTTTTGTGTTTACAAGTACGATCTATACAGAATAAAGCAGTAAAGCAAGTACGTTGCAAAAAAATCCAAGATTATAGCAATTAAAAAAACGCTTTTCCACAAAATTGTGGTGTAGTAGAAAAAACTAAAATCAGATGTATAATTATAACTCTTATTGCTCAATATTTATCGAATTTTTATTTCAAAAATGATTTTGTTGCGGACCATTGTTACTCGTTTATTATTTATATAGAAACCGAGCATATAAAAAAAAATAATTTAATTATATTTAATCTCGCTTTACCGGTAAAAGATACATCAGCTGCTGAAACAATTTTCTTTCAAAAATAGCAGAGTGACAAAAACGGGTATCATTAATTCACTTGGGGAAACTTTAAAACTTCCGACAGGAGTAAAAAGGCTGATTTGTTTTTCAATAAGTTTGCTTACCGTGGCAGTGCCCTACTCGGTAACAGTTCAGTTTTAAATTTGAAAAACAGTTGGGAGAAAGCAAAGTTGTATGGCAACACATGTTAAAACTCCTTGTCGCCTGGAGAGGAGCAAAAGGGTTTATTTTTACTTTCGTTTTATAACCAAAGTATTGTATTCGTAAGAGTTTTGGGGTCGAAATATTTAATATTAAAATTTTTTTGCTTGGTATTTATTCACTACCTTTAACTAAAAAAATTAAAAAAGATTATTTGTTATTAAAATACTATTTCAAAAAATATGAATATGTCTTGGATACGCCTTGCTGTATTAAATTACAAAAATATACAATATAACTTAAAAAATAATTATTTAAGTCTAATGTATATAATTCAAATAAATTAACTTAAGTACCAAACTCCAAAGAATTTATAAATTACTTTTTTGGATTAGCAACGTAATTCAGACAGAATTATATGTTAGTTACAAGTCAAAAGCTAAAAAAAATTAATTTGAGGCATGGTTTTTAAAACATCATTAATAAAAGCGCAGTTCTACGCTTGAAAATCGAGTTTCGCAGCACTCCTACTACTTGCGGACAAAAAATGTGTTGGTTTTTAAGATGTTGTCAGCTTTTATCCTAATAACCTTAATTTATTTTACACCATTTAATATTTGATTTAGGTACCTAATTTAATTTTGTTATTGTTGGTATTTAAGATTTCTTAAAATGATTTTATTTTTTTGGCATATTACATCATTATCTTAAAAAAAAGCAAATATTATATTAATTTTGGTTAAATATGTATATCGCCCCCTACATATCCCTACACTTTCAATGGTTTGGCAACAATTCCTTCTGGGAACGGAAAGCCTTTACAGATTGGTGACTGTCGAGATGAGCCTCCAAAGCATCGTCGCATGATATTCGAGGATGTCGATTTCTTCCCTGTTCCTTGTAGGCCTTCTAGTTCCACAGTCGGTGGGCGAACAGAATATTACCTCTTCAAGTAATTTACTACTGACTACTTTAAAACTGTAATTATGCAGGGTGTTTGGAAAGGTGAGGACATAAATGCTAAGGGTAATAGAATAACCCAAAATCATGTTAGTACTTTATATAAAAAAAGTTCTTTCGCGCTTTGTTAGGGAGATATTGAACCTTTAAAGTAAGAATAAAAACTTATTTAAATTATAACTTTGGAACTGTTGCCACAGTACGAATAATATTTGGTAAACGGCTGTTTAGTAAGTCGGAATTATACAGGTGGAACGAGTTTTTTTTTTTCATTTAATGTATGCATTTTTAACACAGGTGACAAATTAAACTTTAAAAAATCATACATTTTATTTTACCCTGATAAGCAAAATCTGATTACCGATTCAAAAATATACAGAATCGATTTAACCAACTGATATAATA
>JACEGR010012933.1:0-10355 GCA_014170235.1 Listronotus bonariensis
GTACTCAGTGTGTCTTTACACTGTCCCAGGAGTCACCCATTTCAATATATTAAAGTATTTCCATAACACCCTGTATTTAAAAATACAAGTTTGCCAAGAAATGTTCTGTTTTTTTTACTCATTTACATTTCACAAAAATTATTTTGTTACCATATAAAACATGTGCCATTACTAAAATGATATTCATTCTTTTTTTTAATCACGTTTTTAAAATCAATAGTGGCACATTTATTTTTTTATTATAAAAAGCCGAAATACTCAACTACTTCTTTAATACATCTATTAGAATACATAATACTTACATTAATTCAAACAAAATTTGGGATAATTACAGTTGTTTCCAGAAACAACCTAAATATATTATATTCATCAGATACAAAATGCCTTGTATTTCAAATCCTGTTCGAACTCAGTTGTGCCACTATTGCAGCCAGTGAGCGATATGACCATTCGGAAGATCTATTAAAGAGCTTTAAAAAAGTCAACATGTGATATATACAATTTTTAATAGTTTCGGAAATATAGCCATCCTCCGGAATTTAATATTAAACCGGCATTTTAAAATAAGACACTCTGTATATTACACCACAATTAAATAGAGAATAGATATTTTAAACAGCTTTAAAAAATTCCACATTTAATGTGTCTGTCTCTTATAGTTTAAAAAATATGGTCATTCGAATCTAAAAACCAAGTTAAATTTCCTTTATATCTTCAGCTCTAATTGTAAGCTATAAGCACTAAGTTTAATGTCGAAGATAAAATAGAGACTAACCTACTATTTTTTAGATTTGGATGACGATATTTTCAAAACTATAAAATATTGACATATCAAATGTGGTATTTTTAAAGCTCTTTAAAATATCTATTTAATGGTGATGTAATATAAAGAGTGATTTATCTAAAAATAGCCTGCTTACTAATAAATTCCCGAGGATGGCCATATTTCCGAAACTATGTTACATGTGGACTTTTTTAAAGCTCTTTGATATATTTTTTGAATGGTAATATAATATACAGGGAGTTCCATTTTAAAAAGTACATTTTTTTGTAATAAATCGAAACCCAATGTTGAATTGTTTTTTGGTTGACAGCACGTTAATCAGCGGAAAAGTACTACAACTTTACTGATTTAATCGATTTCGTATCTCCAATAATAAAGAAGTAAGCAATAGTGCCGACTTAAGAATGATCACCCTGTAGGATGTTGTAATTAGTAGACGAAAGTACTTTAATACCGGATACTTTTTAAAAAATTGATCCCAAAACTTTGGATTTTACTATTAAAATTTATTTAGTTGATGATCTAATTGAATATTGTTTTGGTATAAAAATAGCTATTAAAGTCACTTAAAAGATTTTTTATAATTAAAAAAGTTAAGAAGATATTTTTTCTAAAATTAAAAATAAAATCCCCAATATCTAGTAGTAGTGGTACAAATACCGGGGCGTCCAAAAATAGGTATAAATATTTGCAAAACTGCAAGTTTATTTTGCCGTTTTTGTTTTACATGAAAAAGAAAACAAACAGCAAACTACAAATAATAAAATAAACATTTTTTGGTAGTTAAACTAAACTAGGAAAGCAATATGCAATAGACATAATTTTAACTATCTAAACATAACTAGCAAATAAAAGTTTTTTTTTCTCTACATCTGCACAATCTTCGTGACACCAACGTTGACACTGCGTAAAACGAAACCATTTGGAACCAGCGACATCTTCAGAAAAGAAAAATTTGATCACGTCACCTATATTAGGAAACCTTACCTTAAAATTATGAAGTGATCAAAATTTTAATATTGAAACAATGACAGTAATTTTAAAATGCTTACATGATCGCAAAAAATGTAATAAAACTCAGGTTTATGACATACTTCAAAAACTCAGCGGTATAGTTTAAAACATAATGCATGTGGTTCACCAAAATTTACTTCACTAGGCTCTGAGAGTTTTACAGGTTTCATTTGGTATTAGTGCCGGTGTATTCCCAAGCAGCAAGCTGACGTCTTATTGACGTCTCTTTTAGTCATTTTTGGTCAAATTTGGTCAGCAAAGACGTCATAAGATGACGACAAAATAACGTTAAATTGACCTCCCTAAGTCACAGACAAAAGACGTCCCGTTAATGACGTCTTTAGGATGACGAAAAATTGACACGTCGAAGAGACGTCCGGTGACGTCCCATGACCAAAAATGACCAAAAATTACTTAAAAATGACGACAGCTTGCTGCTGGGGTTGCGAGTACTTTGTAGTAAATAGTAGCAGAAATGTAACCAATTAGGCAATGCCCGAAATTGCCGCACTCGTTGCTGCACCGGTGAGATCGGCAGAGACGGTCGCCGAAGTTAAGCAACGTGTAGCGCGGTAATAACTTGGATGGGTGACCGCCGACCAGGAAGCGGACGGACCGAGCATCCATAACTTGGTTGGTAATCCAAATTATGGAATAAATGGTGTGTGAATTAGTAGAAATAAGGTCAAGGAACAATAGGCCTCTAGGACTGCAGAGCACCACCAAGGGGGCCGGTGGTCGGACCTAGATGGAAGACCTAAAAGGGCAAGTAAAAAAATGCCCGAAATTAGGGACCTAGGTACCCGATATTGGGCGATTTTCCTCTATTATAAGGGCGTGATCTAAAGAAAAAAGATGTGCTCTAATTCTTCTGTGACAAAATTAATGCAAAATGCCTATGAAAACTTGTTTGGTAAAATTACTTAACTTGATGAATCGACGAGACTTGAACGATTCAAAATAAAATAAGAAATTAAAAGACATCTAATTACTCGAAAATATAGGTAGAATATTTAAGCATATTTGATATTTTTGGATTTTTTTAACGTCTTTTAAAAAATAAGTTTATTTTTTTAAGTGTATCAAATATCAGCGCAACCATTTAACTTTTATAAATATAATATGCCTGAATGTACTTTGAAATATGAAATTCCAGACCTGTGACATAAAAAAGAATCGGAAACGTAAATATCTTTAAATGAGAATTTCGCAATTTTTATTTAAAAATAGGCTCGAAAATATCGTAAAGATTAGGTGAATATTAAAAAAAAAAGTTTTAATATTTGTCATGCAAAATAAATTCTGTGCTTTAATACATTTTTTTATCAGTGCTGCTATATACTGGGTTAGTAAAAAGTACTGCAACTCTTAAATACCTTCAAAACCGCTGAAGCTACATTTACCAAATTTGGTATCTGGAAGGTATTCGGGCATGGAAAATTTAATAATAATATCGGCACCGTTGCCAGATTTCCTCGTTTTGTGTTACACGTATCTTTTTCGTTTTATTTTTTTTTAATGGAATGTCCCATTTATTTTTATTGCAATAAATTAAGCAGGCTAAATTAATTTACAAATTTTTAAAATTTTATTTTTGCTAGCTGCTAAGACACGACAACGCCACATTTTAGGTAAAAAGTTCAGATGCGCTCAAATATCTGTAAAACCACTTAGGCTGCGTTTACAAATTTTGGCCTTTAAGGATTTCTAGGCAAGTAGAATTGAACAGTGATACTGTCATTGTTGCCATATTTGCCACTTTTGCACTACATGGAATATTTTTGGTGTTTTAAATGAATTACCCCATTTATTTTAATTCCAATAAAATAAGCTTGCCAACTTGAGTAAGATTCCAAATTTTCAAAATTTAATCTTTACCACTTACCGAGATATGACAACACCACAAATATATTAAAATTTGGCAACAATGCTGATATTACTGAATTATTAGGTATGCCGAAAAACCCAGGCCCATCATATCTCAACAACTATTGGAGACAGAATTTTAAAAATTTAGAAACTTACTAAATTTGATCCGTTCAATCTAATGCAATAAAAATAAATGGGACATTCCATTAAAAAACTTAAAAAATACGTGTAGCACAAAACTGAGAAATCTGGCTACACTGTCAGTATAACTATTTAATTCCACATGTCCATAACACCATAGATATAACAGTTGATAAATATAGCTTTAGCAGTTTAAAAAACATTTAAAAGTTGCGGTACTTTTCACTAACCCAGTATATATTTCTTGATATTTCTTTTAATTGGAAAAAACGTAGCACAATACATTTATTAAAAGTTTACACTATTATTTATTGTATAAGATACACTTTATACTTAATTTTACAATTAATTTATCTCTAAGGGTTTTTAAACACACCATATTTTAAAACAAAAAAACTAATATGTATAGTAGGGTAATCTATTTTCGCAATTTTTCTTCTTTTTCGGTGCTCACGCAAAGTTTCAATCTTCAGGTGGAAAGAAAAATGTTCGCCAAGTTTAAGCTTTTAATATGAATTTTAAGTACTTGCCATTTAAATTGGAAGTTTTAAAATGCATATAAAAAATGTTCTTTTTTGTAAATTTCTCATGCTTAGCCAGTTCTAACTATATGGTGAATTGTTTTAATGGACTTTTCGGCATATTTACGCTATTTTAAATTGCTTAGGTGTTCTCTTTTTGTTTAAGTTTCTCATAGGATATCCTGCGTAACCACATAAAAAAAGTTATCCTCATATTAGTTGTTTTAAAATCACACCAAACAAAGTTAACCAATAGTCCGGTAAATTTAGACATTTGAATTTACTAAAATTTCTGGTAGGAAATCTAAACAAGACATTAGAATAGTAGGTAATAAAAAATATGTAGCAAACAAGTTTAATGAATATATTTCAACAGGGTTTTTTTTTGTAAATTTATAAATGTAGAGTTTGTGAATTTATGAATAAATAAATAAATAAATAAATAAACAGCTGCTCCTAAATTATTAAATCAACTGGAGAATATTCCATTTACCACAAAGATTTCAAGGTGTCATGTCACCATGCCGCTCATATTAGTGGATGACAAGGAAATTTGCGACTTCGTCAGAGGCTTTAAAAATAAAGCTAGTAGTGGACATGACGAAATATCCACCTCGTTATTAAAATATTGCATAATGGCCATTTTAAAACCACTAGTTCACATTATTAACAATTCGCTAAAATATGGAATATTCCTAGATGACTTAAAACAAGCTTTAATTGTACCTGTTTTTAAAAAAGGCGATGACACAAATATTGAAAATAATAGACCAATTAGTTTATTGTCAGCTTTCTCCAAAATTTTTGAACATGTTATATGTAATCGAATTATGGATCATATGTTGAAAAATAATTTAATAAACACTACTCAGCATGCCTATTTAAAGGGTAGATCAACACAAACGGCAGGATTTCAATTTACTGAGAATATTTTAGATTCTTTAGAAAGAGGAGAATTGCCTCTGGGTCTGTTTCTCGACCTCTCAAAAGCCTATGACACTTTGAACTATGACATATTATCTCAAAAGTTGGAGTTATATGGAATTCGTGATAAAGCATTAAAATGGGTTTTTATCCTATTTGGCTCACAGACATCAAAAAGTTATAATAGGTCATGGAAAGGATAGGGCTGAATCTAAGAATATAGAGATATCTTTGGGTGTACCGCAGGGTAGTGTGATAGGTCCATTACTTTTTATATTATATACAAACGATATTACTGAATTAAGTCACGATAATTGTAAGATCACAAACTATGCTGATGATCTCGCTGATGATACAAACATGTTAGTAACAGCTGAGTGTTTACCTGCCCTTGTTGATAGTACCAAATTAGTAATGACAAAGTCATATGAGTGGTTTACCAAAAATAAGTTAATTTTAAATAATCTTAAGACAAACATGCTACTGTTTCAGACAAGCAGATCAAGAATACAAGCACCAGAAAGTGTGTGTATTAATGATATGTTGGTAGACCTAACAGATAGTACTAAGTTTCTTGGCTTAGTTATAGATAAAAATCTTAGTTATAATGGACATGTGGAGCATGTTTTATCCAAACTGAATAGGGTCTGTTACACACTTAGGGTCTTAAACAAGTATATAGATAACCCAACAAAAAGAACAGTATACTTCTCTAATTTTGAATCACATATTAGATATGGAATCATATTATACAGTGTGTCCACGGATTGACTCCCAAAGAGAAAAAACTTTTTTATTTGGAAGTTTTTCGAAAAATTTTATTCTTCATAAAAACTCCTGCTTGTGCTCAAACCTCCCGGGGACATGTTATTTTGAAAGATTTATATACCGGGTGTTCACAATTTGGGAAAATATGAAAAAAATTAAGAATAAAGCAACTTTAGGCGGGAAGATACTATAAAAAGTAATAAGTAAAAGTTGTTGGGTTTGAAAAGTTATGCATCGATGCAAAATTTTGACGTAAGGCCTAAATGTACAGGGTCGGGCAAAAAATTGTACGCTTTATGAAATAGCATTCCCTGTAATTAACTTATTTTTTCTAATAAATAAAAAATTCTATTTGTGAACAAAATTGCTTTGTAGAATTTATGTAATATACGAGGAATTTTCAAGAACTGAAAAGAATTATTATAAGAAAATATTCTGGTGAATTGATATTATCACTTTTTTAAAAATGCATTAAGATGTATACAAGAAAATCAATGCCTTATATTAAATTTATTAGGAAACGAATACGGAATAAAAATTATGTTAACCTAATATAAATAAAAAAAAAAGAAAGTTATCAACAAAAAAAACTATTCAAAGGTTTCTCCACCAACTTCCTCGCATAGTTGAGCTTTTTCAATGAAAGCTCTATAAGCGTTTCGTATCTCTCGCAATGGGATACCTTGAATTGCTTCTCTAATTCTGTTTTTCAAAATAGTGAGATCTGGTTCCAAATGACTAGCATACACTTTTTGGGTAAGGTAGCCCCATAGGTAAAAGTCCATTATTGTGAGGTCGGGACTCCTTGGCGGCCAAGGTATTGGTCCGTATCGTCCAATCCAGCGCTCGGGAAAATGCCGGTTCAACCATTCCCTCACAATTGCTGTAGAATGTGCGGGATGACCATCTTGTTGAAAATATGCAGTTTGCCTATGAACAAGGTTTAAACGATCCAAGAAAAATGTGTCTAGCATTTCCAAATAATTATGTTGGTTCATGTTTCCTTCAAAAAGTACGGCCCAATTATTCCGTTGTACGTAATCGCACACCAAACGTTGACCTTCTTGGAATACTGTCTTCTGCAGTGAATTCGAAAATGGGGATTGTCCGTGGACCAGTAACGTACGTTCTGAGAACTAGCCACTCCGTTAGTTGAGAAGGTAGCTTCATCAGAAAAAATAATATTATGAAAAAAGCTTCTATTTTCCAAGTATTTCTCACCAATCCATAAACAAAAATCAAGTCTTTTTGCATCATCATTTGGTTCTAATGTATGAACAAATTTTGGCTTATAAGCCCTAACCTTATTACCTTTAAAAACTACTTGCAAATAGGATTTACTAACATTCCCAATCTGTGTAGCTCGGGTCCTTAGCGATGTTTTTGGGAAACGTCTGACAGAATCCAGTGCAATAGCTGCCATAGCATTTTCTTCTTCAGTAACAGCAGATTTCTTCTTTTTAATATTTAAAACGCTTCCAGTCCTTCTAAATTTCGAAACAACGGATTTAACTGTTTTATGGTCTATGGTAAGATTTGGCCATTTCTCGTTAAATTTTCTTTTTACGTACGAGTAAGAAGTGTTTTCTCCTAAACCATAACATTGGACAATAAACACTTTTTGTTCTAATGTTAGCATTTTGTTGTTCTTCTATCGATGTCACAAACTTAATAATATGACATTGACAATAATATAATTTCATTTGCGAGGAAACCATAGCTACTCTTTCCAGTTTCTATCGTAATAATAAAGGCAATTATCGGTTTTCAACCATCCCTCTTATAATAAAAACTTAATAAATTAATTAAATCCATAAACTAATTTTGCTCACAAACAAGAATTCATTTGTGCAGAAA
Source organism: Listronotus bonariensis (assembly GCA_014170235.1). Classification (NCBI taxonomy): domain Eukaryota; kingdom Metazoa; phylum Arthropoda; class Insecta; order Coleoptera; family Curculionidae; genus Listronotus; species Listronotus bonariensis. The sequence continues at coordinate 7,879 of JACEGR010012933.1, forward strand.
AAAAAATTATTTACGGAAAATCCTGTTTCACAAAGCGTACAATTTTTTGCCCGACCCTGTACATTTAGGCCTTACGTCAAAATTTTGCATCGATGCATAACTTTTAAACCCAACAACTTTTACTTATTACTTTTTATAGTATCTTCCCGCCTAAAGTTGCTTTATTCTTAATTTTTTTCATATTTTCCCAAATTGTGAACACCCGGTATATAAATCTTTCAAAATAACATGTCCCCGGGAGGTTTGAGCACAAGCAGGAGTTTTTATGAAGAATAAAATTTTTCGAAAAACTTCCAAATAAAAAGTTTTTTCTCTTTGGAAGTCAATCCGTGGACACACTGTATATCGTTGATTATATGGAAATCGCAGGGACATCGTAAGACTTTTTGTTTGCCATAAAAGGGCGTTAAGAATAATTCTGGGATTACAACCACTGGAAACATGCAGGGGAAAATTTAAGCAAAATAACTTACTTACTGTGACTGCAATCTACATACAGGAGTGTGTGCTGTTCTTTTTAAAAATAGACAATTATTTGATTTAAGTGAACCACAAAAAGTGTATCCAACAAGAACACTTAACTATACTTATCCTAAGCATAGATTAAAAATGAAGGAAAATGGAGCACACTACTCATGCCTCAAGTTTTATAATAGTTTACCGCAGAAAATTAAAAGTATTAAAAACGTCAATATCCTAAAAAGACCCTATTCAGTTTTCTTTTAGACATCGAGCCTTATGATATAAAGGAATTTTTAGAATTTTGTAATTAGTATATAGTAACATTTTACTTGACACTATTTCGTTTTATGTATTTTTTTAACATAATTTTGAAATAAAGAATATTATTATTATTATTATTATTAATAAAAATTCTTTTCTAGAATCATAATATACTGAGGCAAAAAAGTAATCACACTTTGAACATAAGCTAGAGACTGCAGGTGCCTCCATTGAAATTTTACGACAAAACATTAGCATATTTTGATTTCCGAAAATCTTCCATAATACATAAAACATTTAAAAACAACTTAAATAAAATAAAATAAAAACTTTGACACCCTTTAACTCACCAACAATCAAATTTTTGACAAAGGTAAATTGCTATTGGCTATAGATCGTTATCTTTTGACCCAGGGAATTTGTGAAATCATTTTGTACAGGACTTTTAGAGACACCCTGTATATTTTTTTCACTTTTAGATCTTTCAACTCTACAACAGCATGTACTTCTGGGGATAATGTACAATGTTTCCCAACAACTTCAGTTTCAGATGTTTTCGATAAACCAGATAAAGCATCCCCATCAAGATTAGAACAAAGTGCAACAAAACTAGCACAGAGTTTTACTGACTCGGAATGGGAAGCAGATGTTTTTAAATCAAAGTAAGGGACTTTTTAAATGATATTTAATATAGTATTTTATTTCATTATTTATAATAAATACCATCATTAAAGTCATCAAAGCCTTAATCTCTACAACTAAGTAGGAAATATGTCTTCAAATAGACCCCATTTATCTTGATGTTTATTTTATTGTATCTTAGTGTGATTCAAACGCAATTCTTAAGAAAAAATTTACACATTTAAACAAAACTCGTAACTTATTCGAAATTTAAAAATAGTCCTAATGCATTACAGTTCTGCCCCCAAAAGACTTAAAGAAAGTTTGTTATTTTTAAAATATTTACATTTATCATCATATTTAAGGGGGCAATCCATGTAACAGGTTAAAAAAATATATTTTTTTATTTGTTGTAAAATGCTAGGCATAATGTACATATCTAAAAAGTTTTAAATTTATTTTTATATGAGGTGATCTGATTGTGTTAACTGTGTTGCCGCAACTCCTTGCCCTCTTATATCCCTACAAATGGAAAATTAATTTTAAAAAAATGTTGTAAACGAAACTGAGATCAATGTTTTGATTTTTTTTTTAGGTAGGCAATAAGGATAAACTGTATGGGTATTTTTAAAAAATAAACATTATTTTTTTACAAATGGTTTTCAGAATTGATAATTGGAGTAGAACTTCATATCCAAGTATGCATGATTCCAAAATTTATAAGGAACCTGGTATATTATCTCCAATTGAGGTTGACAGGTATGTATACTTTGGGCACATTATATTGATAATGAATAACTAGTATAAGTAACTTCGGTTATTTATAAGTTGAACCAATAAAATACACTTTATATTGTAACTGGGGTTACTGACTTTTAAACCAATGAAATACATTTTTTGTTCAGGGGTTTTTCTCAGTGTATAGGACCCAAAGTATGGTATGTATATAATATAAATGTATCGAGTATTATATGCATACTTGGCATATATCAATGAGTCATTTTATTTTATGCACAGTTACAAACTGGCATTACCCACCAATGCTAAATATTAACACTGTCATAGCTAACCACGTGTGCGCAGTGTGACATGCAGCCCCAGCTGTTCCCGTCTCATTACTCAAATACATACAA
>JACEGR010012934.1:0-10350 GCA_014170235.1 Listronotus bonariensis
TTCCGAACTAACACATTGTCTTTTATGTGATTTCCTGGAATGTATTCAAGTTGGACAATCACGCATCAGCCCCCAGCAATAATCTGCCATCATATGTATGGCCCATCGGCCTTGGTACCTCTCCTCCATTGTTTTGATGTCCTGGTGAAACCGTTCTTCTTGTTCATCGCTGAGCTCTCCTAAGTTATGTTGAAAATGATCTATATGACTGTGTATGTAATGTAGCTTTATACTCATATTACAGCTCAATATTTTAAAATGATGACACATTTCATCGACTAACTGTTTGTAGTTTTCGACTTTATCGTTTCCGAGAATTTTTTTACAACAGTCACAAAAGATTTCCTTGCAAGTCGTTCCACTTCAGTCATAAATGCCTTAAAATTAGCGGAATCTTTAATAAGTTGACGTATCTGTGGTCGATCTAAAATCCCTGCTTTTAATTTTTTAATGCTTAATCCAGGAAATTTTTGGCAAATAAAATTAAGACACTGACCATTTTTGTCCAGAGCTTTAATATACTGTTTTATAAGACCTAACTTAATATGCAAGGGTGGGAGGATGAATTTTTCTCGAGCAACCAAAGGCTTATTAATTATATTTCCTTGGCCAAGAACAAAGCGCCTTTAGTTGCCATTCCTTTTGGATCCAGTGCCTTGATTGGGCTCGACTATCCCAAAGACAAATAAAACAGCAACAAGTTATTTGCTTTTTCAACATGTATCAGCAACAAGTTTTTGTAATATGTTACTAAGTGAGGACACGGCTTTATAAGTAAGTTTAAAAAGTCGCATTAGTCTTTTTTACTTTTATTTTCTGTTTTCTAGCAGCACAAAAATGGCGATAAATATAACATTTTCAAACGGTATTTCTTTAAAAACTGGTCAGGATAGATATAGCATAAGCACTTGTGTTTGTCTATCATTCCCTGCAGAACCTTTTTATTTAAATATACACAAGCCCGGCCCGAGGGAAAATAGCGCCTGAGGCGGCTACAATTTTGCCTCCCTACAAGGAAATTAAATTTGATGTTTAAAAATTTTTGAAGAGAAAAAAAGGCCCCATTTTTAAATTTTCCTGTTTCTTCTTCGAACATACACTGTTTTAAAATTTAACAACAGAACTTTAAAGTTTTTGCAGTGTAAAACGAAAAATATTATGTCAAAGCGGATCAATTTACCGCCCCTGTTGGATAATTTTGCTGCAAGCTTGACACATTTTTTTAAAACTTACCTCCTCGCCCTTTGCATTATGATATCTCATCCATTTCTGCAGCCTAGGCCTCCAATATTCAATCATATAGGCCTCGGCGTATTCTATACCTTGTCCATTGCCGAATCTTCCTTGTGTTTCAGTCGCAGTGATCATGTGAACAGTTTTCAAATCTATTTGGATCCATTCTTCTGGCTCGGTGGTAGCTTGTTTTTGGGGACACCATGCACCGCCATTTTTATCAGTTCTTACTCTGTAATCAGTAAAATTTTTAAATTATTACATAGGTCTTTAGTAATTTAGATTTTATTATTTTGTAAAAACCGAACAGGAATAACCAATAATTCATTACTTAAAAGTATTTTGTAGAAGAAGTAGAAGAATAGATAAATTTTTATATGTATCACAGCTTGTGGATTAACAACTAATATCAAAAGTCCGAGATGTTTACTAGCCTGCAAATGCAATCTTTTATCTTCCTTTATTTACAAGATTCGTGCGTCACAGTTTATGCAAGTTTTAAATTTTCTTAAATTATTACAGAAAAAGTCCGATTTAAGATTATGAGTGTAAACATTTTAGGAAAAAAATACTTTTTGTCCAAAAAAGTTCATGACATACCACTTTAGGTATCCCCAGTCAAAAGATATTTTAAATAAATCATTTTGTATTGGACCATATGAATAAAAGAAGCAAATTATTTTAATTATAAGTAAAAGCTAATGATCATAATTTAGAAATAAAGAAGGATTTACTTCCAACGTATCAGCATTTGCTTACAAGTGCGAGTATTTACTTCTACAAAATTAAAGCTACTAAATAGCAGCATCACGAATGTCGACATTTCTGTAACCAAATACAGTGCCATATTATCCATTAGGCTGACTAGGCTATACAGCCTAGGGCGCCATGATAAAATAGGCGCCAGACAGGGAGTTTTTAAAAAGTTTAGGTCAGGTGGGGATTTTTGGTGACTAATTTCTTTGGGAATATGGTGCTTTGGAATGAAATAGGCGCGAAAAGGAGGGAACGACCTTTTTTTTTTTTTTTTGGCCATCAAATTTTATTTCGGGTGGTGAAGTAAGGTAGTAAGGCGCCTGGCACTGAAACTCCAAATAGGCGCTACGGAGGAAAGTACTTTTTTGCTCTTCAAAAATTTTTACGGTGGAAAATGCGCGCTCCGGGAATTCTAGCCTAGGGCGCCTCAAACAGTTAATACGGCCCTGACTAAATACTCGCACTGGTAAGCAAATGCTCATACGTTTGAAGTAAATCCTTCTTTATTTCTATATTATAATTATTAGCTTTTACTTATAAGCAAACGCATTTGCTTATTTTTATTTATATGGCCCATTTTATTTATGTCCTATATGAATATTTACCTTAATGATTGCAGGTAAAATTTAGTAAAAACCTATGATTTATACAGAAAAAAATATTGCCAGAAGCACTCAAGATAGGTTTATTAGTGTATATGTCGCTTCTGTCTAGGCAAATGACTTCTGCCTGGGTAAATGGTGTATTTTCATTTTCAAATGCTATTTGCCTAGTCAAATAGCATTTAATTCAATTTGCCTAAGCAATTTTTCGGCAAATGAAAATAGAAATATTTGCATAACCAGACGGTGATGCAAAACTGTCACATTGGGATGGTCATGGTTAGTTCTGGTTAGTTAAATCTTTTTTTTAATTTCTTACTAAAGCAATTAAAAAAAAGTTTTAACTAACCCTGAGCGCCACAATGTGACAGTTTTGGATGACCGTTTATAGCGCTTCAAGCTAAACAAATTACAGGTGCTTTTGCTTTTTACTGTAGTCTGCTAAAAACACCGTACGTATGTTATCAAATGTATTACAGTTATTTGCCTAACAAGGACCACGGTAAATGCATTTACCCAGGCAAATGGCTTTTAAATAAAAATTATTTTCATACTACTACAATAATTGTCTTTGATAATATGAAAAATATGTCTTTCCATATAAAATATCCGAGAAAATATGACTTTTTTTTGATTATAACTCTGTTATTGTTTGATTTCCTGTTATTTAATGTTCGATTGTTTTTTAATATATTATTATATTCACTATCAAAAAAAAAAAAAAATAATAATAATAAAAATAAAAAAATAATACAGTGCGTCCCAGGATAGGTGTTACTAGAGAACAAATGAACCAACAATTTTTGAATTTCAAGATGTCATTTTGGAAAAAATGGTCGCATGGCCTAAAACAAAGAAATGCAAAATTTGACTTTGATTAATAATATACATGGATAGTCATAAGTAAAAATATAAAAAGTACTTAGACTTAAAAATAGAATAAAATTGTATAAGTAAATGTTGTATAAAATTATATATTATGTCAAAATTTCAAATTAAAGAATTAAAGTAAAAACTGTTTTAGTCAATTTTGTTTATATTGTTTGCATTAACTCTTAAATACTCGTTACGAGAAAGCGATCAAAAAAAAAAAAAAAAAATTATACGTATCAACTTTCTTTTAAATGTTGGTTCCCTAGTATTTAGGTTTTATTGCGTAATGCAAAAAAATTGCATTTTTTTTACTTGTTGATGTTTTTATTTAACATCAAATTCAATTCTCTACAGCAATTACCCGTACAATTTTGATATCTTTTAAAAAAGTACTTCACTCTTGAGTATTTTTTATATTGTTACTTATAACTAACCCTGTATAATACTAATCGGCGTAAAATTTTATATTTCTTAGTCCATTTATTCACTTCAAAAACCTATCCTTGGACACAATGTATATTACCAGAGCTATAAAGACTGTGTTATTTCGATTGATACCCCTGTACCTCTAAATGGTATACCTTATGAAATATAAAACTGTCTACTTCTCTTTTCTCTCTCTCCCTTTCTCTGTCTCTCTCTCTCTCTCTCGTTCTCCCAAATTTTCTGCTCTCTTTCTTACTAAATAATCACAAATTTTCATTAGTCCTAAACACTTAACGAGAGTGCTTGTCCAGATTTAAATTTTCAACCACTAATTAGCACTTATTATTATTAAAATTTATATTGAAAATAATAAAACCATGAAATCGATGAAAATTTATTTATAAATTATTTACAATACTTAAAAATTTATGAAGTGAATTCGGGCGTTGTGCATTTATGAAAATAAAAATTATCACCGCTTATAAAATCGACTTGTTTATTTTACATTTGGGAATTGGAAAATAAATAATTTATTTGGCGTGTGTTGTTTTCCGATAAAGAATATGCTGAAAATTGCAATTATTTGGCTTTGTTGATTCACGGGTTTCGAGCGTATTAAATATTTTACATAATATTAAATTCTGTATATTGTTTTTGCAAATGAATATTATGCATAGTGTCCCAAACAAAGGTTTATATTACACAGTGTGTTCATAAGCTTTACCATCGTACAAAACCGGGTTATTCTCCATTGGAAAATAAGAAAAAACTGTACATGTACATGAATCCTAACCGTCATAATTTTTATGCTTCAGGATGTAAAAGTTTAAAGAACATTTACAGTGAGGCCCAATTGTCCGAGAAAGACCAATATTTCCACCAATGTTTAACAAGATATGACAAAAAGTTTTATACAATGGCAGGGTTGCGAATGTCCTAAAAATTTTTTGATGTATTCAGAGTGTTCTTGTTTGCATTCAGCATAAAATTCTGCTCTATACTCTATTTTTTTGCAAGAGAGAGTAATAAATCATTTAATTTTATGGCAATTCGCTTTCTGTGTTAGTCCGAGTATAAATATTTTTCTTCAATTCTACCTGTAATGTACTGATAAGGCATCATAATTTTAGGCCGGCAGACCCCGCTCTAAAATTTGTCAACCTCTTGGGTCAAATACAAAGAAATAACAGATGTTTACCCGTATTTACGTGGGAATAATGTGATAAAAACCTTGACAGTGGCGGTGCGCTTGAGTTTATTTTTAGAAACTTACCCTTTTTAAACAGTTTAGGTAAAATGAAAATCTTGTTTCTTTTATATGTGTAAAAAAATTATTTTAAAATTTATAGTATATCAATATTGTACAGTTGGTATAATTATAGTTATTAATAACCATTTTATTAAGAAAATAATACACATTAAAAATGCATAGTCAAAAAATAATTATTTAAAATATAATCTATACCTAATTAAATATGCTACATAATCTACATCTAGTTATTCACATTCTTCCATATCTGACATACTATCACTACTTGAGTCATATGAGTCTCCTTGTATAATTAGAGGTTCAACAGTTGTATCTATTATATCCAAAGACCACATTTTATTTTCTACTTCTAATACATGTTCGACACATTTTTTCCAGTTTTCTGGGCAAGCATTAGATATGGCAATTTGAAATAGTTTTTTTTTATATCTACTAGTTTAAACGTAGTATTATTTCTGGCTACTTTACCTTTCACTTGTGCCCATATAAGTTCTATGGGGTTTAGTTCGCAGTGATAAGGGGGCAGCCGATATACAGTTATATTTTGTTTCTTGGCTATTTCATCAATTACAAAACGTGTGTACTTAGCTTTATTTGTGGCGACTTCACTTTTTACTAGCTGCAACAACTCTAGTTTAACACTATCTGTAGGATGTTCAATATTTTGCTGCATCAACCAGGATTGAATGTCTTTTTAAGCCAGCTTAAAGATCATTTTGTAAGCGCTTCCTGCCTCCGAATGCCTCTGTTCCAGACCGGAAAACAATTTTTAAATGGGTTGCTAACTTAAGGGCAACTGGTTCTTGACTTTCCTAAATCAAGACAGCGATCCGAGATGAAACTGCTGCTATTCCTCAAGATATGGTGATAAAAGTGATGCGGAACTTCTAGGAACGCCTTCGCATGTGTGTCGCTGCTAACGGCCGTCACTTACACGATATAATTTTGAAAACATAGTTAAAAAACCTTAAAGTGTGCTCTTTTTGAAAATAATAAAAGTTTAGCTTCATATTTTATAGTAGACTTTTTATTTGCTACCCAAATGTGGGAGTCCATTCTGCCGCACCCTGTATAATCGAATACGTTTTTAACAATCTGCTTTTCGTTTACAGTTAAATGGCCGAGACATGCGCGTTTCTGCGGAGAAGCCATTTTTACAATACTGTAATACTTTGAACAATACTTTAACAATTTATAACCACTCAGTTGCACATACGGAAAGATACTAAAATATATATAAAATTTATAATCCTTATTTAACGCAATTCGGTGTATTTCTACCTGTTCTTTGCACAGAGACTGGTGCGCCTATGGTTTACAACCTTCTAACCGTCCCGAGACATTTTTATTACTATCTCTTGCAAAAAAATTAAGTATAGTAAGTACTATTTTATTTTCGCACTCGTGGCGATGTTGCCACGCTATTTTTAATTTACTAAAACTTTCGTAAAAACAGGATACCAGAATATTAAGTAAAAACTAGTTTCCGACCGAAATTTAAAACTGACCTTAATCGTTCAGCAATGCTATTTTAATTTAAAAAAGGGTCAAAATGAAATATTTTTAAAGGATTTTTTTTGCTTTTCAAAATTTTTTAGTTTTGGTTTTGTTTTAGATTTCGGCCGAAACTGAAGCCATGGCCGAAATTTCGGTTTCGGCCGGAAAACCAGTTTCGGTCGGACTCTAGAAAAACCGGAAAGAAATTGATTATAAATAATACTTACTAGGTGATTTAAATCATTTAGGACCATAGAATAAATCTCTATAAGGAAATTCATTAATTCTTATACAGGGTATTTCTTATAACATCGTCAATATCTCAATTTTTAAAATGCTGAATCTCAATTTTTTAAAAACACCCTGTATATTAGGCCATTTTTCGATTTTAGGAATAAAAATAAGGTCAGTTTTTTTAGCAACTATTATACTAAAAATGTAAGGTCAATTAAATATTTAAGGTCTAAGGTTTAAAAAAAAATCATGAAAATCATTTTTTTTTCATAAAGGGGAACTTTGTTTTTTTTTTATTGAAAGATTCTGTATATTTGTCAATATTTTTTAAATAATGTCTTTTTCTTTTAAAAAATGTAATATAATATATATTTATTTCTAGAAATAAAGCACCTGACCATTAAAATATTTACCGCATGGAGATAGAATATTAGTGAACATTAAATATTTGCTACATTTAACGTAGCTAAAAATGTGGTAACAAAGGTATAGCACAATTTTTGCAGGTCGATAAATGCCATAATGTCAAATTTTTTAAAGGGAAAAGATGACATTTTAAGAATATTGACAAATATATTGGGTGTTCCATTAAAATTAACAAAGTTTCATTTTATCAAAAAATTACTTTTTTTGTCATGAATTATTTAAAAATCTTGCATTTTGGTCTAGGAGCAGCTTAAGAAATTTACCTTATTTTTATTCCTAAAATCTAAAAATGGCCCAATATCTAGGGTGTTCCAATAAAAAAAATAAGATTTAGAATTTCAAACGTTGAGATCCGGCCATGCTATAAGATATACCCTGTATGAGACCTAGTGAATTTTCTTTTGGTTTTTTTGTTTTCCTTAGTCTTTAAAAATATCTAGCTAAGTATTATTAATAACCAAGTTTGTTTTTCATTTTTACCCAATTTCCAGGTAACCTGTTTTTTTAAGTTTCAGTTAATCTTAAATGGCGTGGCAACATTGCCATAAATGCTAAAATAAAATAGCGTACTATATGCAAAATTTTATGTTTTAAAAAACTAGCCTTTTGGTTGTATCTTTCTGATCGGTCACTTTGTATACATCAAAATATTTTTGGGGCATGCTCGTTTCAAAATCCTACAAGTTTTATATAAAACTTTTTGTCATATCTCTTGAAACAACAGAAATATTGGACACTCTCGGACAATTAGGCCACCCCGTATATGCATATTATAAAGTTTTTTCTTATTTTCCATTACTTTAAGTTAGTTGATGGAGTTTCTGGTTAGTTAGTATAAAAAGAGGTTTAATGTGTAAACGTAGTAGATATACGTCTCGTAATTGTGCTGAATATAAACAAACAGCTATCAACAGTACTAGAATGTAAGTTTTTTTCTAATATAAAAGACTTTTGTGATATAATATTCTTAGATAAATCTTTAACATCACGTATACTAAATTAATAGAATAATAATTGACAGGCCAGTCAATATAAATTACTAATGAAATAAAATATGTGAAATATTTATTATTTGTTAATATAACCTGTATATAAACATCATTTTAGCTCCACGGGACGCTTTTAAATTATGACATTTAAATAAAGTTAATTAAACATTATTACGGTGTTTAACTTTAATCAAAAATTATTTTAGAATCTACTTTTGCTTTGTAGTTTTTATTGGGTCATTTGAAAATAAGCAGTTTTTTAAAACTTATTTTGTTTTAAAATCAGTATATTAATTGTAAAAGGTCTAAAAAGATAAGATGCTGATCTGAACCCTTATGCCTAGTCCTCATGTGAACCTCCCATCTACGATGTGAACAAAAATTGCGTAAATCCGGAATTACGGATTGGCGCAATTGTCAAAAAGTCGTCTGTTTATAGAGGCAAAAAACATAAATTTAGATTATAAATGTGAACTAGGTTATCTATTAAACTAATAATATTAACAAAAATACCTAATGAGCACAAAAGTTAACAAGAAAATCGGCGGAATCTGTAAAAAGTTTCTCATTTTTTCCGGAACTGTCACGGAAATGTTACGGATCTGTCATTTTCAACATATCTGCGTAAAGCAAAATAAAATTTTGATATTGTAGTCACGTGATTCCGAACTGCCGAGGTACCGCAATATTTTACCGTACATGAGTACTAGGCATTAGATGATTTTGGAAAGAGAAGTTCAGAGTACCCAACAAATATTTATTAAAAACTATCAAATAGCTGTTAATAAAATTTGCCATAATGTTTTACCATAGTTTTTTTTATCTTTGGACAAACCACGAAGGCTAAAAGCCTAAATACTAACGTACCGTGGGTGTCTTAAGAGAGGTAAGAGGAGTTTGTTGACACGGGACTTAAATACTTGAAGATTTGGGGGAAGGAAAGACCTCCGCGGGCAGCAGGTTCCACAATCTGGAAACTCTAGGGACAAAAGAACGAACAAAGTGGGAAGTTCGGGGCCTGTCCAGTTGGACCGTATAGGAGATGCATACGCGCGGAATCACGAGTTTCTCTGTTGGGAACTCGTGAGTGGGAGAACTATACTGGACAATTCTTCAGAGCAGAAGCCATGGAAGTACCTATAAAAAAGCGATAAATCCCCTACAGCCCGACGATAGGCAAAAGAGGGAAGCCTTTCTGTAAGTGAAGGATCATTAATGAGACGAATAGCTCTTCTTTAAATAGAATCAAGAATGCTTAGGGTTGTGGGGGACGCCATGCCCCAGATATAAGAACAATATTCCAAGGGAGGTCGGATTTGGGACACATATAAAGTGTATAAATTAGAAGGGGAAAAATACTTTTTGGCTCGAAAGAGAAATCCAAGCTTTTTGAAGCTGCCGTGGCTATGGATACAATGTGTTTATGCCAGTTAAGGTTACTTTCAAATGTGACGCCCACAAGATTGAAGGTGTCTTTGCTCTGTAAAACTTGGCCGCTCATAAGTAGAGGATGAGTATTTGATGACTCTTTTCGCGACAAGGAACATGATTGTGTTTTGGATGCATTAAAATGGACGAGATTTTTGGCACCCTAATCCAATATTAAGTTAAGATCCTGCGAAAGAGATATCTGCATTGCTCTGCGTTTGTTTTCCAAGTCAGGTTTAGTGATGGGTTTAGGAACCCGAAAACTGGAGTGAAGGGTTATGAATTAGTTGTGGACGAGAGAAGGTCGTTGATGTGGAGAAGAAACAATGTTGGTGCCAGAACTGAGCCCTGAGGGACTCCAGCATTTACTTGGTGAAACCTTGAAGAATGGCCGTCCACAATAACTGATATACGACGATCAGATAGATAACTAGAGAGCCAAGTAGAGTTTAGTTGAAAGACTATAGGAGGGAAGTTTGTTAAGAAGTGCTAGTAGGTATAAAGCTTTTTTTTGGACCAATATAGAGGCTACTATCAAAGAAATTTTAAAAACAAAAAAAAGTAATTCAACATTTTTAATTTTTAGGTTTATTGATATTTTTTATTTACATAATGT
>JACEGR010012935.1:0-10342 GCA_014170235.1 Listronotus bonariensis
GGGTGATGCATCGCCGGGCGGGACATAGGAAATCCCATGTAATTTTTAATGGGGTTAATTATTAGCTCCCTAATTATTTTAGAAAAAAAATCTATTGAAGTTTATTGAAGAGCATGCAAATCTACGTACATGGTAAAAACTTTAGATTTTCGGTTAACCCGTTTGCTAGTCAGATGCTAATATATTTTTAAAAATTGTTACATTATTATCGCCTCATATTTATGAACAACAATAAAACTGCCAGTTAGCGTGACATAACGTTGTCATTTTGAAATTTAGTGGTTTATTATTATCAAAAAATCGTACAGTGAAAAGATTAAAGTTGTATTTATACAAACGAATTAAGTTAAGTTGAACTAAACTAGAGTAACAAATTTGAAGAACTTATGACATTTATAATATTTACATGCTTCAATAAATTATTAATATTATTACAATAATTAATATGTTGGAAATAAACTTAAGATTTAAGAAAATTTAGGGGAGCCAATAATTGACCCCATTAAAAAGTACGGTAATTTTCTAGAAACCTGCGGCAACTCCGATTTTGACGAAATTTGGCATACAGGGGTTTTTGGGGCGCTGATCATGAATCTAAAAAAATTTTTGGCGGAAACGTTTTGTTCTTGAGATATTCATCATCAGACTTGAAATTTAAACTAATCATATTTTTACAATATTCTCCCTTCTTTTGCTCACAATTCTTGATTTAAAGCTAAAGTGGCACACAATATTTGATTTTCACCTTTTAAAACCCCGTTTTTTTACGTATTTTACATTATTTTTGCATTAAATTGCGTAGCTATATTTTTAATCATTTCAATCCCACTGTGCCATGAAGCCCTATGTGTATGTATGGTTGCCGCATTATCAAAAAAGCCACGCAGTTTAATGCAAAAATAATGTAAAAAACGTAGAAAAACGTGGTTTTAACAGGTGAAAATCTAATATTGTGTGACACTTTAGCTTTAAATCAAGAATTGTGTGCAAAAAAGAAGGGGAATATAGTGAAAATATGCTTAGTTCAAATTTGAACTTTGATAATGAATATCTCGAGAACAAAACGTCTCCGCCAAAAATTCTTTTAGATTCGTGATCAGCGCCCCAAAAAACCCCGTATACCAAATTTCGTTAAAATCGGAGTTGCCGCAGGTTTCTAGAAATTTACCAAAATTACATGGGATTTCCTCTGTACTGCCCGGCGATGCATCACCCGGTATGTACAAAATAACACGGTAGTAAGTAGTAAAATTAAACCTCTTGTGGGGGAGAATGTTTTATCTTGTCCAATTTTTTTATTATTATATTTAAATTGAATTTAAGTTGACTTTGGCATTATTTTGTGCTTTAAATTGTTAATTGGATAATTTGGATAAATAAGCTTATTCTGTTACTGGCGCTGGTCCGGTGATGGCTTAGCGTGTAAAGGCGTTAAGTTTGTTGAGCGCACACGGACGTGAGGTGGGTTCGAATCCTGCTGAGGCCAAATACTTATTTATAAGTTGGTCGGAAATTTAGTGGTTAGCTCAACACCAGACGGACAAAGTGCAAAATGTATTGACGCTGAAGGCCACTAAAGGACCAGGGCGCCGGAACACACTTTGCCGTGTCCTGCGCAACCGTAGACATGCGGACCCCACTCAGTTGGTAGGTTCAGTAGTGCCCCCTGGGTGGGGACGAGGTCTTAAGTTGTCGCTCATAGGACCGTGGTTCGGAACCCACGTTAAGCTGTAGGTCCCGTCTGGCTGACATCACCCAGACGTAAAATGACAGGGCGCACAATAAGCCGAGCGGCTTCAGTGCATGGGTTATCCCGGCCCTATTCTAATCTAATCTAATCTACTGGCGCTATAAAAATTGATAAAGCTTAAGTTATTTGAGCAATATTATTCTGATTTCTGATAATGGTAAAAAGCATATATGTATTACTTATCGTTTTTGTGACTAACTTGTATTACTAAATTGTTTTTTGTTCATGTAAAATTAACCTTTGTTTTTCTCATAAAAATAACAAGATAATAAAAAAAACGTTTAAAAGTCTAAAACACCTACAATATAAAATTTTATTATTATTTTTGGCCGTTGTATAAGCCTTAAACATACACAATGTATTAAGATACCGTTTTATGTTTTCACAGAATTTACAGCCACCTAACTAGAGTCTTGTTTTTTATTGGCAACATTCTGGGATTTTCAAAAATGTTAACTATTTAAAACAATATCAAAACGGTGTTTATTTATAAAAGTAGAAAATCGATCTCGACCTTTCTTCACTTAAATTACAATTTTCCAGTTAGGATTTTGATATTGATAATTCCATATTTCCTAGAACTGAAGTAACAGTTGGGATGAAATCGATAAATTTAGTCCCAAACATCGACATCGTTAATTTATTTGTTTCGCGAATGCTCTGCTGTCAATACGTTGGTTCGCTGTATTTCTGTGTGTTTTTGCGTCTTTGCATTGCCAAGTGAGTATATTAAATTAGATTAGATCAGCTTGAAGGTATAAATAAATAATATACATCCTTAACCACTGCAACCTGCTCAGGAATATTCTGAATCCTCTATCTCTGTGTATGTTAGAGTCCGCCATTCAAGCCAGTCTTTTCAACATGCTCCACAGAGCTTAAAACTAGCTCATTTGTAAGTCATACCTCTTTGGGTTTGTCCAAATCGCAGACGACAAAGGGCTTCACAGTAGCACCAAAACTGTTCCGCATTTTCTTCTTTCTGGCAGAACCTGCATCATGTTTTCTTCTGTTTTCAGCTTTTTATTTAGTTTGCAGTGACCCGTTGGTTGACCCACTATAATTCTTACTGCCTTCTGGTTGTATTTCAAAAGGCCTTTCGTAAAGTCCGGCGAGTATGTTTTTACGAATTTGTTCGTTTGTCACTCTCCTGGTACACTGGTTAGTTTCAAGATTCCCTCATGATCCATGATGATTTTTTTTGCCCTTTCGGGGTTATCCCACCCAAAGTCGGTCTATATAGGGTCACGACATTCGGCCATATTGCTTTGACGTGTTATGACGTCACATCTCTCATTTTTCGGCCATGTTGTTCAGTGCCGGAGATATACAGTTTATTGTATTAGTAGAACAACCGTTTACACAACAGTTTTTAATTGTTATTAAGTTGTAAATTCTTTTACTAAATAAAAACATTTAGAATTACATCTCTCAACAAATATCACTTCCAAAACAATGCAAAATGAAATGCGCAAATTCTAGACGCCACTGGATTGATCATCAGCTTTGATTTTACCCAGTCTTGCCAACTTTTCTCCGTGGAGTGCTCTTCCTTGCGTCCCCGACCTCGAACCGCCTAAAAGTTGAGGATATGTCGCAACCTTATAAATATAAACTAACCTTGATCCCACCCAGGTCCGACGACCGCCCCGGTAGTGCATTACAGCCTGAAGGACACCATTCATTCCATCACTTGGTTGGTTGCTACTCGGTCTGTTCGTTCACCCCCGAGCAGAACACCGCGTGCCGTTGCCCAAAACCCACAACGGCCCGGTCACCCATCCAAGTTATGGCCGCGCTCCACAATGCTTAACTCCGTTGATTGACGCTGCCGATACAACCGGATTAGCCACAAGCGCAGCTCGATCCATAATCTAATAGATGACCTAATTTGGCGTGACGGAAGAGGACAGTTGGTCTCGAGACCTACCATTGCCCTGCCAGCACCCTCCTTCGCCGGTTGATCAGCTTTCTCTCTGCCTTGGTGGCTCTCATGTCCTGGTAGCCAGACAATAGTCAGCTTGTTGGATGCCCTCACCTCTTCGAGGCTACGCAGTCTTGCACCGACTTGGAACTGAACTCCTGATGGCTACCCTGCTGTCCGAATAACTTACTATGGTGGTTTATTTCCATAAATACCTGCTTCAACTCTTTGGTGTTTTTTTATAGCCATCTGTACATTAAAGTTATGTCAGTTTTAACGGGAGTGACGACCTTCCAGTCTTTTGTATTTTGTATAATCGTTCAAAAACCTTTGTTTAGATAGAAGCTTGGTAGCATTTTATTCGAAGGCATCTCACACAGTGAGTTGACTTCCTGGTCCTCCTTAAATCTTCATTGTATGTCCTTTTCTTTGTATTATGATAGGACTCTGGCCTTTGTTTGGGACGGGATTGTACCGCTTTCACTTCACCCTGTAGAGCTATGATCTTGTTTGAGACGGTATTGTACCGCTTTCACTTCACCTTGTATAACCATGTAAAGGTGGTGGTAAGTTTAGCATGGACTTCCACGGCTGTAGTGCGGGTCGTTCATCAGTCATCAGTCTTCGGCATTTACCGAGGGATAAGTTTTGCATTTTGAATGGCTTTGCTTAGATCTGGTCCCCAGGCCAACTTTTTGTCAAAGATGACCTCTTTTAAAAAGAGATTACCACTCCGTTAAGCCTGTGAGTTTCAGTGATTATATAATGAAAATAAAGGGAAAACATCGATGTATCGTTCTTATTATTGATGTTGCATCCCCAGGAACGAGAGCAAAAATTTAAATAAAAATATTATCAGAAAAGAAATCGGGACAAAATTAAATATTTAATTTTTTGGAGTTGTCAAGTCATTGTTAGTCTACTTTATATGGAAACACTTTGTTTAGTTGTTTAGCACGTACTTTTGTGCTCTATAATGCTACTGATTTTCGAATTTTAGCAGCAAACAGGAGCACCATACACGACTTTTTTTATTAGTAGTAAAGACAATTGTAGTTTCACTATAGACTCCCAGAACAATGCTAAATTTTTGGTCATCAGTTTGGACGCTGGCTTGGCTGAATTTATGAAGCGGCAGATTATACGTACTATTTACGTATGTACTCGATGGATACCCGCTTCATAAATTCCACGAAGCGAGCGTCCAAGCTGATGACCAAAAATTTAGCATTTTTCTGGGTGTCTATAGTGAAACTTCAATTGTCTTTGTTAGTAGATAATCCTGCCAGATCAGTAATTTTTTAACCCTGTAATATTTTAAAGTTTTGTATAAAAATGTATATATATATATATATTTCCTACGAATAATTGGACAAGATCAAATGTTCCCTCTAGAATATTGTAAATAACCTAGTATAATCGTTTAAAAGCCATTGATATCTTGTTACTCGTTGCTTATAAATGATATTTATTTTTCCTTTATTTTAAAGAACCTGGAGCAATAATTAGTATTTGTGTTTTACTAGCCGTCCTTTGAACAACCCCCGGTGGTCCGTCGACCCGTAGCCCGCGAATTAGGCTACAGAGACAGCGCCTACGAATCCAGGCGACAGTCCCAATCCCAGACCACAACCATGACGGTGGACCACTTCAGATTTATTAGCGTGCTGGGCAGAGGACACTTTGGCAAGGTGATCTTGTCCCAGTACAAGAATACGGGTGAATATTTCGCTATTAAAGCGCTGAAGAAGGGAGATGTGATTGCTAGAGACGAGGTGGAGTCTTTGTTGTCTGAAAAGCGGATTTTTGAAGGTAAGCTTATGTTGCAGCACCACCCTTTTATTTTACAGTTATTTGGTTATTAGTGTTACAATTACATATATTTCTTTCTTCTTCTTCTTAGCATGCCATCTTCATTACTGAAGGTCGGCAACAATTTCGGAAAATCATTGTCGGTTTTGTGCTGCTCTCAACAGCGAGGAAGTGTCCAGACCCGCCCATTCTCTGATGTTCTTCGACCATGAATACTTTCTTCTCCATATGCTTCTCTTTCCCTCTATTTTTCCGTCCAGTATCAGTCTTAAAAATGCATGGTTTCTTCCTCTGTATATATGACCCAGATAACTAGTTTTGGGGTTTTTAATATTTCCCAGTAGCTTTCTATCTTTACCCATTTGGTAATAGTTCGATATAGCGGTTTTCGCTATTATATGAGATTTTTGAAAAATTCTTTTTCAGGGCGCTTCTATAGGTCGATTATGACACATATTTGTGTGCGCGTTTTCCAAAATCCATTTCCATAATTTATTATTAATAAAAACATATTTACGGGACGGTGGAGTGAACAGGGGTGCTGGGTGGGGACAAAACAGTAGAAATCCTACATTAAACGCCCAAAAACAGTATTTCACAGTACACACCGCACTTTCTGTTTACAAAATGTCCAAAAAATTGTTTAAAAAATACAAAATAAATAATAAAACAACAATCCCGCCATGGCTGTCACTGCATAAAAAAGAAGAGTTTGCAAAAGAACTGTAAATGTCTTGCGATGTTGCCAAATAAAGTGAGAAAGTGTCAATAGCTTAAAAAGGAAGATACAGGAGAAAAAGCAACATACCTAAACATAAAGAAGGAGGCATTTCTACAAAAATACCATTGTTTCTCATGAAAATGGCGAAAGTAGTACAATGTCGCTTTGCTAATACGATTACCATCAGAAATTGATAGAAGTCGCTGACGAGCAGTCGGCCCGATCAGTTAGAGTGAGGATATACGCAAAATTTAATAAAAATAAAATCCCCGATAAATGGACCCAGTATCCATAAGATTATTAAATTTATGATTTCAGAATAGGATATATCGGTGCGTTTTTACAAAACATCATAAGCGACATTCGCCAATTTTACGGGAAACGAACTGCTAAAAACTCATAACTTTTTTAACCAGTTGCCAACAGTATTCGGCACCCATTCCTGGTGAACCTGTTCGCCTGTTTCCAAACCGAAGCCCACGTGTGCTTTGTGATGGAGTACGCAGCTGGTGGAGACCTTATGATGCACATCCACGCAGATGTCTTCAGCGAACCCAGAGCAGTGTTTTACGCGGCCTGCGTAGTCCTGGGGTTGCAGTATTTACATGAAAATAGAATTATATACAGGTGAGTGAACCGGCTAATCATTGGTAAATCGTAATGTATGTCAGAACCGCTTTCACAATGTCGCGTCCAACGAAGTATGGACCAGGTTTGTTTACGTTTGAGCTGTTGTCATCAATACATCACAGTAAAAGCGCTAAAATGCGGTTTGCCAAATTTAATTTTTCCATTCTAAACTTACTAACCACAAGTAGTTGTTGGATAAGCCTCTATATTAAAGAATGTTGTAATATAACTTTTTAAATAAACAATACATATATTTTTATCATTTTTAGATATTATAATAAAAAAATATGTTCAAATATTATAAGTTATTATCTTTTTAAAAGAAGCAAAATTCTGAAAATATGTGATTATTTGTTAATCCCGGCAACGCCGCTCAGGGATTTTTACTCCATCGTAAATAAAACATGAATGAACTCTTCCTAAACGCTTGTGGGTGACGCCCCCTTTGCTTTGTCATTTCTGTTGGTTTCTGTCATTTGACAATTTGGAATGCCAAAAGTGATCAAATAAAGCTTATAAAGCGTTTTTTTTTGTGTATTTTCTGGTGTTTGTTGGTGATTAGAAAGTGTTTTTAAAGACAATATGAGTAGGCAGTGTTTTGTTTGTAGAAAGGTAGACTATTCATTTCCGCACTTTTAACAGGTAAATAAAGACGAACGTCGTTGGGTGCATACTATCGATCAAGGTAAAAAGTAAGTCCGCCATTTTCATTTCTCGCTTGCCTCACCCCCTTTGCCTATTAGGATTGTTGGCTTAATGTTTATAATAAAATTATGAATGAATCGCTGGGTCCATACGTCGTTGGTCGCGTCAACTAAGGGTTAAATCAGAGATGGTGAAGCTAAAACAAATTCCTTGATTTAAAGCAAGGATCTGACATTATTTGTAATGTCACTACTTGACATCAGTGGTGATAAGTGAAGAAAGCGCCATGTAAAACTTTTTTCGGAATGAGTAAAGAACTGTTTTTGACGCTAAACTCAGTATTTTCATACCACAATTGCACTCCCGATAGGGGCACAGTGGAAGGAAAAGAAATCTTGAATTCCAACCATATTATTTTGATTATATACACGTCTTTGGCATAAACACATTGTATCTGTAGCCACCGCGGCTTAAAAAAGCTTGGATTTCTTTTCCGAGCCAAAAAGTATTTTTCTCCTTTCAATTTATACACTTTGTATGTGTCCCAAATTCGACCCTCTCAGGAATATTGTTTTCATGTCTGGGGAATGGCATCCCCTACAACCCTCAGCATTCTTGATGCCATTCATAGAAGAGCTATTGGTCTTATTAATGATCCTTTATTTACTCAAAGACTTCCTTCTCTTGCCCATCGTCGAGCTGTGGGAGATCGATCGCTCTTCTATAGATACTTTTACGGCTTCTGCTCCGACGAATTATCCAGTATAGTTCCTCCCCTTGCAGCTCCCAACAGAGAAACTCGTGATGCCGCACGTATGCATCCCTATACGGTCCAATTGGACATGCCCCGAACTTTCCATTTTGTTCGTTCTTTTATCCCTAGAGTTTCTAGACTGTGAAACCTGCTGCCAGCGGAGTTCTTTCCTTTGCCCCCAAATCTTCAAGTTTTTAAGTTCCGTGTTAACAAAGTTCCTCTTACCTTGCTTAAGATACCCACGGTAGGTTTTAGCCTTCGTGGATTGTCCAAAGATTTAAAAAAAGCACTTTATGCATGTCTTACCTACTATATTTTTCCATATATTTTATAATTCATAATTTTCGATAATCTCTTTTAAATTTATTTGAAAACTAATAAATTTTAAGTTTGATGTCACGTAAACTAAAAGAGGTAATGGCGGAATTTATGGTAACTTGATCTTTTGGTTTCGTTGATGTTGCTTTTATTATTACATGGCATAAAGTTATTTTAAAATAAATTCTAGTGGGCATTAACACAATACACTACGTCAAATTGAGACAAAAAACAGTCGACTGTTTTAAAAAATTATTTTTTAACTTTGTGTACAGGGTCCAGCATTGAAACTTTCTTTTTCATAGGTAAAAAATAAAAACATATATTGCACATTTTTATTTTATTTTTTTATTAGCATTAGACAATAACATGGGAAGTTTCAAATCGAGTTGTTTTAAATAGAATATTTGACAAGTGTCTACCATTACTGTCAATACATTGCTGTAACCGATTTTTGAAGTGTGCCTGGACCCTTTCCAGCATATCATTCAGTACGTTGGCTGTCTCGTAACGAATATTGTTTTTTAGTTCTTCCAGGGTTGCAGGACGGTTGTTATACACTTTTAATTTGAGGTAGCCCCATAGAAAATAATCACATGGGGGCTAGATCTGGCGATCGTTCGGCCCATGGAACGTCACCTCGGTTGGAGATAAGTCGGCCGGAAAATTTTGTCTCAAAACAGGCATTGAATGAAAGACGTGATGTGTGGGCTGTGGCCCCATCTTGCTGGAACTATACATCGCCTAAGGTGTTTCAAAGCAGATCGTCTAGGAGATCTCAAAACCGACTGTCGGACTGCCTCGATATTTGCGGGTGATCTAACTGTCCGTGTTGCTCCTGGTCTCTTGCGGGACACATTTCCATCTGCTCTAAAAGCCTCCACCCATGATAAAATGGATCCCTGGGCCGGAACAGCACCTCTAGGGGTTATATTGTACTGTAACGCTACACGGCGATGATCGACCGGCCTTGTGAAAAGTAGGTCTCAACGGCGAACGTGCGTTGCTGTCGTGCCCAAAGCATTTTTACGACTGACGACAACAAACAAATCTCCTCACCAACGCTCTCTGTTAACCGCACTAACGCGCTGCAACTAGCTCTAGTCGCGCCACCATGTATCATTGAAAAAAAGAAAGTTTCAGTGCCGGACCCTGTAGTTGAACTGTTTAAAAAATACTTTTTTTTAACTTTATGTAGTGTGTTAAAATGAACTACTTTATCTTCATGATAACAGTTAAAAATGAGCAGTTTTTTAAAGGTCATAGAAACAATATTAGTATGTTGCTATAATTTATTTTCAGAGATCTTAAGTTAGACAATCTGCTGCTAGACACTGAAGGTTACGTGAAAATCGCCGACTTCGGTTTATGTAAGGAAGGCATGGGCTTCGGCGATCGGACAGGTACCTTTTGTGGTACTCCCGAGTTTTTAGCTCCCGAAGTGCTGACGGAAACGTCGTACACCAGAGCCGTAGACTGGTGGGGACTAGGAGTGTTGATATTTGAGATGTTAGTGGGCGAGGTAAGTAATTTTAATAAAGACTGGCTTTACCGTTATTTTTTTTTTTTTTTTTTTTTTTTTTTTGACACATTTACAACAATAACAAAAAAAGGAAAGAGGCAAACTTCTTGTATGATAGCTTTACACTTTTTCAACTATTACCTCTTTAATGTTATTAGTGGGAAAAAGAAATCGAAATAAAAACTCTTTTCTTTAAAAAAGAAACTAAAAGCTAGAAAACCACGTAGAAAAAAATGCACAAAGCGGTCACCTTCGGTCGAAATTAA